>CAAKHD010013024.1:0-69262 GCA_901007705.1 Fistularia tabacaria | reverse complement strand
CCTATTCTCTGTATCCTCCTCTCTCACACCAACTACCTTCATATCTTCTCTCACTACGTCCATAAATCTTCTCTTCGGTCGTCCTCTTGACCTCCTGCCTGGCATCTCCAATTCCAGCACCCGTCTACCAATATAGTCCCTATCCCTCCTCTGCACATGGCCGAACCATCTCAGTCTGGCTTCTCTGACCTTCTCTTCAAAACGTCTAACATGTGCCGCCCCCCTGATGGACTCATTCCTGATCCTATCCATCCTCGTCACCCCCAAAGAGAATCTCAACATCTTCATCTCTGCTACCTCCAGCTCTGCCTCCTGTCTTTTGTTCAGTGCCACTGTCTCCAAACCATACAGCATCGCTGGTCTCACCACTGTTTTGTAAACCTTTCCTTTCATTCTAGATGAAATTCTTCAATCACAAAGAACCCCTGAGACTTTTCTCCACCCATTCCAACCTGCTTGAACCCATTTCTTAACCTCTTTTCCACACTCTCCGTTGCTCTGGACTGTTGACCCTAAGTACCTGAAATCCTCCAACATCTTGATCTCCACTCCTTGCAGCCTCATCGTTCCACCCGGGTTCCTCTCATTTATACACACATAGTCTATCTTGCTGCGACTAACCTTCATTCCTCTCCTTTCTAGAGCAAACCTCCACCTCTCAAGATTTTCCTCAACCTGTGCCCTGCTTTCACTACAGATCAGAATATCATCTGCAAACATCATGGTCCATGGAGATTCCTGTCTAACCTCATCTGTCAGCCTGTCCATCACCACTGCAAACAAGAAGGGGCTCAGAGCTGATCCCTGATGAAGTCCCACCTCCACCTTGAACTTCTCTGTTTCACCTACAGCACACTTCACCACTGTCTCACAACCAGCATACATGTCCTTGACCAGTCTAACATACTTCTCTACTACTCCAGACTTCCTCATACAATACCAGAGTTCTTCTCTCGGCAACCTGTAGTGTGCTTTTTCTAGGTCTAAAAGCGCAATGCAGTTCCCTCTGACCTTCTCTGTACTTCTCTATTAGCATTCTCAAAGCGAATACTGCATCTGTAGTACTCTTTCGAGGCATGAAGTCATATTGCTGCTCACAAATACTGACTTCTGCTCTCAGTCTAGTTTCCACTACTCGTTCCCATAACTTCATTGTATGGCTCATCAACTTTATCCCTCTATAGTTACTGAAATTCTGCACATCCCCTTTATTCTTAAAAATGGGCACCATCACACTTCTTCTCCACTCTTCAGGCATCTTCTCGTTCACTAAGGTCCTGTTGAATAATCTAGCCCAAAACTCTACCGCTGCCTCTCCTAGACACTTCCATACCTCCACAGGTATATCATCTTGGCCAACTAACTTTCCATTCTTCATCCTCTTCAATGCCCTCCTCACTTCACTTTTACTAATTCTGCTACTTTGTGATCTACAATAGTCAGCTCTTCTTTCCCTCCCTCTCTTTCATTTTCCTCATTCATCAGTTCTTCAAAGTACTCTTTCCATTTTCCCATCACCCTTCTAGCATCTGTCAATACATTTCCCTCTCTATCCTTAAATCAACCGGACCTGCTGTACATCCTTTCCATCTCTATCTCTCTGTTTTGCCAACCTGTATAAATCACTCTCCCTCCTTACTGTCCAACCGAGCATACAAGTCATCGTATGCCCTTTGTTTTGCCTTTACTACCTCTATCTTTCCCTCACGCTTTATCTTCTTGTACTCCTGTCTGTTCTCTTCAGTGCCCCCACTTCTTCTTTGCTAACCGCTTTCTTTGGATACATTCCTGCACTTTCTCATTCCACCACCAGGTATCCTTATCTACTTTCCTTCCAGACGACACACAAAGTACTCTTCTACCTTTTCTGGAAAAAAGTATTCACTACAGCCATTTCCATCCTTTTTGCATAGTCTACCACCATTTGTCTCTCTACGTTCCAATCCTGGATACCAAGCCTGCCCATCACTTCTTCATCACCTCTATTGCCTGCACCAACATGTCCATTGAAGTCTGCCCAAATTACCATGCTCTCATTTCTGGGGATATTCTGCATCAATTCATCTAACTCATTCCAGAATGTCTCCTTCTCCTCTAACTCACATCCTACCTGTGGGGCATAGCCACTAACAACACTGAACATCACACCTTCAATTTCAAGTTTCAGGTTCATAAGTCTGTCTGACATTCTTTTCACCTCTAGAACATTCTTAATAAACTCTTCCTTCAAGATAACTCCTACTCTATTTCTCTTCCTGTAAGTACCATGATAGTACAACTTCAAACCTGCTCCCAAGCTTCTAGCCTTACTACCTTTCCATCTGGTCACCTGGACACACAGTATATCCACCTTCCTTCTCTGCATCATGTCAACCAACTTGCTACCTTTTCCTGTCATCGTCCCAATATTCAAAGTGGCTACTCTCAGTCCACTCTCAGGCACCAATGGCGGTCGTTGTTACCCCGGGCCTCGACCGATTCGGTATGAAATTTTTAGGTTCGATTCGCATATTTGTTTTTTGCCACAAGTTTTACGCCGATGCCCTTCCTGACGCAAACCTGACGCAAACCTCTGCATTTATCTGGGCTTGGGACCGGCTCAAGGAGACACGGGCCTGTGCCCCGCCCGATTCTGGCTCCAGGAGACACTGGCCCGTGCCAGCTCACTCCCAGTAATTCAGAATATTTTTTCAGTTGTAACAAATACAGAAAGATACACTCATATTTTAAATTGTTTGTCTACCACAAATCCATCAAATTCCTCATCTTCAGTGTCTGAGTTCAATAGTTGGGCGATTTCTACATCAAGCAAGCCGGGTTCCCTCTCGCCATCATCTGAGTCAGTCTCATTGCTGTTACTTGGCTGTTCAGCGATGATGCCGGCTTCCCTGAAAGCTCGAACCACAGTAAGGACAGATACCTTAGCCGTGGCATCCACTGCCATCCATTGGCAGTAACTTGCCAGGCATTGCCTCCCTTTCTTGGTTAAGGTGTGTTCCCCTTCTATCATCCAAAGCTCCCAAGTGGCCGCAATGTAACTTTCAACGCCCTGTTGACACCAATATCCAGCGGTTGGAGTTCTTTGGTTAATCCTCCCGGAATGATGGCAAGTTCCGAATTACTTTTCGCCACTTGGTTTCTAACAGTATTGGTGACATGGGCGCATGGAGTCGTAGATCAATAAGGATGGAGATGTGTGAAAAAAGCCATCTGGTCTCTTGACGTAAACCTCTGTCAGCCACTCTCTCATTGTCTCCTCTTCCATCCAGCCCCTTTGTGTTGTCCTTAATGATGACCCCAGCAGGAAACTTTTCTTTTGGCAAAGTCTTCCTCTTAAAAATGACCATGGGTGGTAGTTTCTGGCCATTTGCCTGACAACTGAGAACTGCAGTGAAGGATGACTTCTCGTTCCCTGTGGTGCATATAGACATCGTACTGGTCCCTGTTTTCTTGACAGTATGGTTCACGGCGATATCAAAAGTGAGGGAGACCTCGTCCATGTTGGTGATGTGTTCTGGCTGGATCTTTTTTCAGTGATCTTGTTCTTGCAGCAAGTGCGGAAGAAGGCGAGCGATTCTTTGTAATCCTTTGGCCATTGCTGCGAGATGGTAGTTCTTGTGCAGATGGAGAGGTGACGCCTTTTCATAAAACAGAAGCACCTAAAAGGACCTCCTCGAAAGTCATCAATCTCAATGTCACGTGCTTTCGCTGTTGCCTGGAGTCGAATGGAGACTGTAGAGACGCTTCTACCTGCTGTTCTCTGTTCAATAACCCACTGTTCAATTTTGTCCTCTGACTGTGGCCATCTTGCTTTGTTCCCCCGGAACAGCTCATCTGCTTGCTTCCTCCACTTCCACCATTGATTCATTAATGTTGAATTCTTTTGCAGCTGCTCTAGTCCCGTGATTTACTGCATGACTGATAGCCTTGAGTTTGAATTCCGTTACGCAAGCGTGTCTCTTAACAGATGCCATTTTAGGGGGTCCTCATACACACAAACGTACAGTAATATTATGTTGAAGCACATTGTGTACCGCTATTACAAAAAGTTGCACAGGTAAGTGTACGATGTACTGTTCTCTGATTGGATAATTGTTGCCAGCGATAGCGGACACCTGGTTAGTCTAAGGTTGGAACAAAGTTGTCTTCCAGCACAACATAATTAGTCATCTAGCTTTGCAACCCATATTCAACCAAGGACCAAATTTACTACAACGTCCCTGTGTCAGGTAGGAATGGTCCGACAATCAATCAAGCGGAGTCCCTCACCAAAGTCGCACTAAAACATTTTGACAGATTGAGCAGAGTGTACGACATAGAATTGGTTCGAGGTCAGCAAGCACAGCAAGAATTCATACATAAGGCGCACCAGACTATAAGGCGCACGGCCGATTTTTGAGAAAATGTAAGGATTTTAAGTGTTCCTTATAGTGGGAAAAATATGGTAACATTAAACGGCCTGTAATTGACACCTGGCCGGTAATACAAAACATGTAGCCACGCCCACCGTGTGTTTAATAGGCACAAATTGAACTGAAGCGTCACGGTTAATATGTCAGTCATATTAGTTGAGGAAATACTCCTACACTTTACCTTGTACATCGTCGTCATCCTCAGTGAGATCGATGACAGAGCCTTTGGGACGTGCCGATGGAGCACTTGCTTTGGATGGAGTGGATCCAGTGGCTTGGTTGTCTGAGGGAGAAAACAAACAGCGAGAATGTTTTCCTTTTTTAAAATGCTGACAATCAATTCTTTGGCATCTAAACTGACAAGACATTCACTCAGTATGGTTGATATGAAAAATTATACTATGCAAAATCTAAATATAGATTACTTGCCCGTACTTGTTAGCCTGACTTGTCAACTTCAGTAGCATGACTTACTAAGCAAATAATGACTGAAACTTTGAGATTAGGATTACAGCTAAAATCACATTTTAATATAACAGTAATACCTTGACTCACTTCAATTTCATTCTGTGACCGTGCTTGTAACTCAATTTGTTCGTACATCAAATTCAATTTCCCTGTTAAAATGGATTAATTGCCAGCCCCCCCAAAAAATAAAGCATTTTTTATTGTTGTGAATTTAGATAAGAAAATTGTACGTTACAAATTACAAATAATGGATAAAAAAAACAATACATAATTAACGAGAATGTGAATCAATAAATTTGTTTTATTAAAGTGTATTTACCTAAAAGATCAGACGAAGATGCTGGCGGAGGTGGAGGAGATCGGTGGAGAAGGTTGGGGGAGTTTTTCATTCCGTGCTCTATTGCTTAACTTAACTTACTTGCTACACACTAAACGGTTCAATTTATTGCTAAATTTAACTTGCACACTATGGTACACTTGATCGCTAAACCTAATGCTACTTTTTGTTATTCCAACAATCTTCTTCACTGACGTTAACCTCTTTCACCACACTTTCACTCACTTTCAGTTGCGGGGCTTTTTAGTAAAACCCTGTCCAAAGCGTTTTGTATCTCCCTCATCAAAGCGAATCAAATGCTGTTACACAGCACAAACGCGCGGCGTGTTTGCAACTTTTTCCACTGTGTTTCTTTTCAATTCACTCTGAAATGATCTCCCACATTCCCAACATTTCCTTACTCTCAATTGTAACGATAACCTCTTCCGCCTCTGGCTCCTCAAGTGTTTATTTCCTCCAAAACCTCTGTAAACTGCTGCTAATGTAGCTCCTTTAATTTCTCTGTTGTCAGTTCCACATTATGCTTCCCCACGAGGTTGTTAAGGCCTCCTTCATTCACTTGCAGATCCAAGGACTTTCCGAGGGACACAGTCCCCTCCACTGCTAACACTTCATGTTTGAATCCTTCGAAGACCCTTATGGACAAGACTCCAGGCTGCAGCTTCTTCCATGCAGAGTTTAAGGTCCTCCTTGCAACACGCTGCCAGGTCATGTTGATAACTCTGAGGCAGGTCATGATACTGTGGTGATCTTTCCAGAACTCCCTAAGGGAGAGGTTTGTGCTCTCCATTACCTCAAAACAGCGACGAAGCAGGTGATTGGTGAACAGATTTTTGAAATTTGAAATCTGGTCCCTGGGCTGCAGGATAGGGGTAGTGATGGCTGGAAGGTAGTGGACCTAAATAGACATACAAGTTTCAAGGATGTCGTCTTCGAAGTTTGGTGGGTGCGCAGAAGGGGTAGTTTATTTTACTAAAGTTACTTCTTGATGGCAGGACCAAAGACCAGGTTAAGCCACTCGAGAGAGAGAACTGCCTGGTGACCCATACTTTTGGGTCTGCCGTCTCTAAGTCGAGATTTAGAGGCTCTGGGCTTTTCAGAGTGATATACGAGTAGCGGCTTAATCTTGCAGTGACCACTCTTATTTGCGCAAAGTGTAACGGTTAACCTATCCTTCATGGGTTGTGGTCAGCATGTTTTTTCTGAAGAACCACTTCTCGTCACAGCATAAATTTGCTGGGGGATGTACCTTTTGGCTTCTATCAGTTTGGCAAAAGTTAAAGCTGCCTCAAATCCAAGCTTGCATGCCGGACAACTGAATGCCGGTTCTCTTTTTAAAATTATCACACCATCCCCGACTAGCTTTGAATGAGTCTTCCGATGCTTCGTCGATTGATGTTCCTGCCGTCTGCTGCACCAAAAACCCGTAAATGTCTCGTGCCTTCTCGCAGATGATGCTCTCAGTCACGGTATCGCCTGCAAGCTGCTTCTCCGTCAACCAAATTAACAACAATCTTTCCATCTCTTCATGGACAGAGGTCCGGAGCTTTGAAATGATTGTAACGCCCATGGCTGGCGTTATAGCCTTTATCGACTCCTTCTGCTTCAAAATCGTACATATTGTAGAAGTGGTGCGATCGTACAGCCTCGCCAAGTCCACAACACGTACACCTTGCTCATGTGCCTCGATGATCTCTTGCTTTATATCCAAGGACATCATCCTTTTCTTCTTCTTAGCACCGCCGTTGGCACTCTCTTTCTTAGGATCCATGGTTAAAGCTAAGACATTTTCTAAAATAAACAAAATGCGAAAACTAAGCAACAGCGGTACGACAGAGATGCTTGCACAGCAAGATAACCACGTGAAGTGAACGCTCGCTGGGCTACCTAGTGGTGGGTGACGTAAACTCGCTCACTCGTAACTCAGATCACGGCTCGGATCATAAAGAAAACAAAAAAATTGACCAAGCAACGGCTCGTATCTTGGAAAATTAATAAGTTGATTGACTTATAAGTCAAGGTATGACTGTACTAAAAAATAAAGAAATAAATGACAAAAAAAAAACAAAGCACCCACCTGTCTTTGATGTCAGAGATGTCCCTTGTGGGGGTCCAGGAGCAGTCGAACCAGTTGCTGCTGGTCCAGTATTTGCAGATGTTGAGGCTGAAGACATGGCTCCAGCTACAGACACTGACTGAGCCTGCGTTCTGGCTGTGGTCACAGAGACACCGGCGTTTGGGGTAGTTATGCCCCCTGCACCTCCTTGGTACACGGCTCGGGCAAGGGATATCTGAGCCGAGGGCAGTTGGCCAGTGGGGGCCTGGAGCGCAGGAACCGTGGCAGGAGTTGGGGCAGAGGAAGCCGCAGTAGTGGTAGCAGAAGCAGGCTTGATAATAAAAGTGGCAGTGGAGGCAGTGGTTTTGGCCTTGTTGAGCGACCCGGCCGCAGACAAAGATGAAACGGGAATGTTGACTAGTGTTCCTGTCTGGCCATTAGCCATTGACAAAGGCAGCTGTATGAGAAGGGGCTGGCCAGTAGCCACCATACCACTACCAGGTGCTGTCTTCAGCAAGAGTGTGCCTGTGGGACTCTGAGTTGTGATGCCTGTCGCCAAGGTAGAGGCAGCATTGGACGTGGAGGTGATCAGCTGGAGAATGGGGGCTTGTGGAACTATGGCTGCGGAGGTGGATGTTGGAGTTACAGCAGGTTGGGCAGAATTTGCTGAAAAAGGGGAAAAAATGGTTGACACAAGTATAGCCAGCTGCTCATGATGAGATTTTCAAAATAATTTCACTAAACCCTTAGCATTTTACAATCAACCAAACCAGAGGTGGATAACCTAAACTTGACTTTTATTCAACACATGCTCAATCCATTTCTTGTTTCTACCTTATGTAATATCACAAAATCATTACACTGGTGACATATAACAGGTTTTCAACCTCTCTCCAGATTTTCTTGTCATGTGGATTTTTGACGATAAAAGTACAATATTAGGCATACTGGGCAAGAAACACAATAAAAGATACAGCTGTTCTGACTCAAGGACCAAATGCACTCGCTTGCAACCAATGCAAAGGAATAGAATTAGCGATTTGTTTGAAATCTTGATGCTATTGATAAAACCCCAAGCCAAGAGACAAGTACTTTTGATTTTTTTTTTTTTTTTAGCAAAAGCTCAGCAGAGTCTTACCTCACTGGTCTGTCTGTGGCATTCAGCCAGCTCAGCTGTTACTGTATCAGTAGTTTTGGGTTGCTTCTTTTGTTTTACTTTTTTGAGAGCGCAAACAAATATACAAACTGTTTCTCCTTGTTAGGGGGGGAAACGGCACATCATTTTTTACCATTATGGCATGCTTCTACTCACCAGCTGTACTAGATGAGGAAACAACTGTTGGAGTCTGCCTTACTTCCATAGAAGTCCGGGCTGGCCTGTTTAGAAAGATTGCTTATGCTTAGGGTTGTTAAATTTTATAGCAGTTTATGTCAGGGAGACAAATTTATGTTAAGGTTCAGAACTCTCATTTATTTTATTTCATACAGTGAACTTTCAACAACTCGTGGGAAGATATAACTTCATAAGTGAAGTACATATCGGGAGTTCTCATATCATTTCTAAGCAAGTAAGTACAGTTTAAAGGTTCATTGTGTAGTGCCAATTCAACATTTTGTGCATCAATCATCACGGATAAGTCTTGCTTTCAATGTGAAATTCATTTCATGAACACTGATGAGTCTAAATTCAATGACAGTAATATTTACACATGTGTTATGTCATGACAAATAATGACAATTGTCCCAGTATGCTTCTGTTGCTGGATCATACTCTCGAAAGAATTCAGCTCTTCTCTTTACTCGCAGTATTTCATTAATAACATCACGGATCTCTCTCCAGCTGTCGCATGACAGTTCTGGGAATCTGCGCTCAATATACATCCTCATTGTCCTCCTTAAATTTAGGGGCAGTGCCTCCTTTCCTAGTAATCCAACATAGTTGACCCTTGCAACCCAGTCACAGTAGATGTTATATGGGACTAAGTAGCGGAATATGTAAGAGGCATAGCGGTCAGGCCTGGCAACCCCTGAGCTTTTCTTGCAATTGTGGTACAGGACTTTCTCCAAATGGGAAGTGATGGTGCGTAGTTTGACATCCGCTTTGCAATTTCCTTCACTGAATTCTGCCAGCTTCCTTGCCATGGTCATGTTACGTAACATTTGTTTGTCCTTCTCCTCCATTTCTTCTTCTTCTTCTTCTGCTTCTGCTTCTTCTTCTTCTTCTTCTTGCTTCTTCTTCAAAGAGATAGCAGGAGTCTCTCCATCAGAGGGCGCCACTCTCGCTTTGGGCACCTCAGGCTGCGGCTCTACTGTCTGCCGACGGAGCACGCTGTTGGGAGGAGAGGTGCAGTTTTAACTACACTCTGCACTGCCTGAGGAAATGCTCAGGCTTCACATTGTAGAACGTCACAAGACTCAGGACCTGGACCCATGCTGGGTTGCATTGCAGGTGCAAAAACACAGGATGTGTTCTCGTTTATTCCAGACCACTAAGAATTATTTGGAGTTTAAGAGTTTTTAAACAGCTGATCCTGACAAACCGAACAAGGGACATGGAATCTCGGATTCCAAAAAGTAAGGATTTGGAGGATGTAAGGATTCTTTATGCTGTCAAGTTTGAAACTCAGCCTCTTAAGTTACAGATAGCAACCCGGGACAATGTCAACTATTCATGTGAACTGCTCCTTGTGTTGTACTAGCTGCAGTCCGGTATTGTCACGTTCATACAAACATTAACACAAAATATCAGTGCACAGTCTGCTGTATGATGAAAAGAAAAAAAAAAAAAAAAAAAAAGAAAAACATGCTTATACATCTCTGAAGTGAACATTACTAAGTTGTAAATCTATTAAAACGATGAAAAGGTGTGGAAAATGTGAAGTTGCAGAACAGAACAAACTGCTACCATGACAAAAAAAGAAGCCAAAGCTAAACTTAAACATTGCGAGTGTAACGGTTCCCCCAAGTTTTTCATCATATCCTTCTCCGTATTGTTGCAGCTAACCCGAGCATTTTTTGTTATTTCTGCACATAATTATATACTGACCAGTGACAAAAACTGAATACTGTACATAATCCCGTTGGCGTGTACCATTACTTCCCTACACATTACATCCCGATCAGCAATAAAATAATGACCGCCCAGTTGATATGGTGGAGTTCCCCTTTTGCCAGCAAACGGTTAAAGCTACTGAGGCATGGACCCCATCAAAACTCTGAATGTGTTTTGTAATATCTGGCACCGTAGCGTTAGCAGCTGATCCCTTCAGTCCTGAAAGTAGCAAGATAGGGGCTCCGAGGATCAGACTTGTTTATTCAGCACGTTTCTAAATGCTCAATTTGACCGAGATCTGGGGAATTTAAAGGCCAACAGCTTGAACTTGTCATAGTGTTCCTGGAACTTATTTCAGATTAATTGTTTTATGAGTTTCTATGGTAACAACAACTGGAGCCAGAATAAGTCCAATTCATCAAACTGAGAAACAAAATGTTCACTGGCTCCCCTACATATCCTACCCACTGGCTTGCCAGTGGTCATAATTTTATGGCTAACTTTTTTATCCTGAGATGAAAGAATATATTCCTTGCTAGGACACTTACCGTTGAGCTGGGGAGTTGTTCACAACACCTGGGGTCTTGGCGGCAGTCGCTGCACTTGCAGCAGGAGCACCAGCAGCAAGCGCCTGCGGAAATCAAGACAGTATACCGTTACATTTCCAAAGCACATCAAGTATACTTCATCCATATACTTGAGAAATCATTTAACATCAAAACACATTTCTTACCTCCTGTTTCCTTTTGTTTTCGGATGCTTGATTGGCCTCTCCAAACTTTTTAGCTAGTCGGGCTATCTTGGCCTACAAAAAATGGTGGAAATGGCTTTACAAATATTCATAGCACTCATTTGGTGAAGTGAATCTGACAATGCTGCCTAGATTCTCGAAAAAGGGTTACAGCACTGAAAATATGCCACTTACTTGGAGTGTATTAATAGCTGATTGGTGTTTTGTGGCACAATCGATCTTGTCAACTCTACCCTTTAACTCTTGGAAATGTTTGTCAAAAATGGTCAGCTCCAGGACTCTCAACCGTTCTTCAACTAGCTGCTGTACAATCTGAAAAAGAAAAAAAAAAAAATCATGTATGGGGGGGGGGTGTGTGTGTAAAAATTTAATTATAAATCATTGGCCAACTCAGATATTTGGGGAAAAGTCCAGCAGTACCGCCGTAAACAAACCTTTTCAAGCTTGTGATGGCTGCCAGCTTTTGCAGTAATTTTAAGTTCCAGTTGTGCCTCCAGCTCTTCACGCTCCACCTTGGTCCTCTTCACCTCTCTTTTCACAGACTGTCCATCTTTTTCATAACCCTCTGAAAAAGTTCGCTTGATTCCTGAGGCTATGCTCCTCTCTTCTTGCACTATTTGGAGAAAACAAGACGGTGACTCACCAAATTACGCATCATTAATCAGTAAAAAAACTAGAGGTCACTAACATGACAGACATATACTGAAAATTGGCAATTTTTTTGTATGGGAAAGCAAGTTTAAAATCAATCTTTAAAAAAAAAATCCAAAAATGTATCTATCCTCACTTTCTTTAACTAGTTTCTCTGAAGCACAACTTGCAAAGAATTTATTCACAACAATTAATCATTTCTCCATGGCTGAATACATATTCAGCAGTTTGTTGAAATATCTGTTCTATTTTCAGCACCAAAAAGGACTGTCCAGTTTCAATACATTATGCTTTTTTTGGGGGGTCCTAAAACTGCAGCAAAGACCTACAACTAATACTATCAGCTCCTCTCTTAATTTTCCCTCAAGAATGTCCTCTTCTATTGCAAACATTCATTCATTGTTGACTGCTTATCCTGTACTTTGGGTAGCAGGGATGCAGGAGGCTATCTCATCTCTCATTGGTGGGGTACACCAATCAACAGTTAATAACAGGGGCATATATAGACATAAATCCTCTCATTCACACATCTGGGCAATTTTATCAATTTTTACCGGGTTCTCCAGTTTTGCTCCCACGGTTCAAAAAGCAAAACTGGAGAACCCGGAGGAATCCGAACAGACACTGGGAGAACATGCAACCTCCACACAGAAAAGCCCCCTGTGGGAATTGAACCACTGCGCCGCCATGCCACCCTGACAACATTCATACGTTCACAAAAAAGATAAAAAGCACAATATTGAGACTAAAATAAAGCTCCTTCTCCATTTTGTCAGGATTTGTAAAAATACTTTATTTTAATGTGCATGTTATGACGCAACCATTTCCTGTGGGATTAATAAATGGCTTATCTTATATCTTTAAGCTGGTAACCAAGTTGCCTAGTCCAGACTTGGCAATTATAAAGAAACCTTTTTGGTAGGTGGTTAGGTTTAATAGAAAAGGCTCTCATCTCAGCAGAGATAATTGTAGAAAACAACAATAAATGAAAAGAGGCACTTATTGAGACTTTAACCAAAGAGAAACCATGAGATGAATTGATTTCACACAGAATTTGTAATCGAAAGAAAAAGACATTTTGTGGGAGGGTTTATCCGCAAGGAGGTTGACATAAATTGTAGGGCATCAGGTGTCAGATCTGCTTTAAGGGGCAAACACATTCAGGCTGAAATAATAAGACTGACTGAGAGACAAACATTTGAACATTTATCTCTTCTGTTTTCAGATTTTTCTACGTTTACCCGATCAGTCACGTACAAATATACTGATGCTTTCTGTTTTAAGAAATTGGATGGAATATACACCAAAAAATACTGGAAGATGTGTCAGAACAGACTGTTAATTACTAAAACTACATGCATCCTGCTATACATGTCCAAGTTGGGAGGAACGTAGGAGAATTTATGAAAGTGTTGTATTACAACATGGCGAAAATGCACATTTAATCCTTAGATATAAAATTATTTAATTGCTTTTTAAAACAGGGTCAAACTAATAATTAATATACAGTTTAAATTGTCTACCTCCAAAAATAGGAGAATGTGTTTTAAGCACAAAAATATACAGGAACACAAATTTTAATTATTTGTGAATAGTCAAATTGACCAATTTTCTGTCTTTATTTTCTGTCATATTCATAACTTTTTCAACTTTCTACATAGGGATTAAAGTATACTCCAAGCAATTTCCTAGCTTAATACCTAACGGAGGTCAGACTGCCTTTCACTTTGAATTTGTTCAAAACATATAATAGTCGATTTCTATAGAATCTCAGTTTGAGGCTTAAAAGTTGATGATATTGTTATGTTTATTTCTAGCTTTAACTATTTTCCCTTTATATTTAAGCCCAGGTTTTCATGAGTTCATTTAATTATACATGATGTTGTTAAACAATACATTGCAAGTGATTTCAATAATTCCAATTCCAATATTTCCAGATTACTCGATCAAGCACAATTTTAATGGATTCAAATATAAGGCAGTATGTCTTGCAGACTTTGTCAGATCTACTGTTTGGACGGTGCCCTCTAAAGCAAAGACACCAGGCACTAAATTGTTTTTGCATGATTTAAAAATAACAACTCATCATGTCAAAACATCCAAGTACTTTGTTTGTATTTGCCTTGAGTAAAGATATCCCAGTTGACTTCCCATTAGGTGTATTTTGTAAATAGACCAAGAGATCTGTATATACAGTTTACCGAGTGTCCAGCTTTTCAAGTTTTCATTTGGATTGTGATAGATTACCATCAAAAAGTAATAACTTTGACCATCTCATACCTGTGTTAGATGGTGGAGTGGATGATGGGCGAGATGGCTTTGTTAGTTGTCCGACTTCAGTTTTTTCCTTTTTGGTCTTCAATGGTTTACCCTCCATTGGTTCAGTCACAGATGAGCCTTTCTTTGAATCTCGGTCAGTCTTTTCCTTATTCGCCCCTGCAACATTTTCCTTCCCTTGTTTTTCATCACATGAAGAGGGACAAGAAGATGAGTCAGAAGATGCGGGTTTGGGGGAAGAACACTTTACATCTTCGGTTTTGACCGTTGAAGCTTCTTGGTCATTGGCCTTTGCACTATCACTGTTTGTTTCCATTGGTTCTGAACCATCAGATACTTGAGGCGGCGCAGGTGAACTTGGAAGAGAACCTTTAAAAGACTCTTTTGCCGAATCCACCGCTGGGTCCTTTGGTGTGGTCTGGTCCCCCTTAAGAAAAGAATACTTAATTTGTAGGAGTGAAAATATTTGAGACTATTCCAGGTATGACAAATAGTTTCCTAACAGATTTACGTACCTCTTCTTTTTCAACCTCTCTGATCACCCTTTTTTCTCTCTCTTGCTCTTCATTGGATTCTGTTGATGCCGGTGTGGAGGAAACTTTGGACAAGGATGAGGAAGATCCCCTCTTTTCCTCCTCTTCCTCCTCCTCATCCTCCGTGGTTTTAAGTTCAAAAGTGTGAGGGAGGAATGGTGACATAGGTGATGCAGAAGATTCTTCTTTGTCTTTAGGACTTTGTGAAGATCCAGGAGAGGGGGATAAATTAAGGGACAAGAAAGGAGCAGGAGAGCTCAGAGAGGTCAGAGAGGCAGGTGAAACTGCAACGGGTGAATTCGGGTCCAAGTTGCTGTTTTGCTCATTGTCTACAGCTTTTTCTCCATCCTCTTTGTGGATGCCATTCATTAAAGGCGGAGGAGATGGTTCTGATCCTCCAGGAGTAGCTGTCAGCAGAGTGGTGTGAAGAGTTTCCAATTGCTGCCGATCACTGATCTTCATGGTTTTCCTAGCACGGAAAATTTTCTTCTTCTCCTCTGTCACAACAACTTCCATTTCTGCCTATGGAGTGTAATGGAGGGATTACATTAAAAACCAGAAATTATGAGCTCGGTGAGTATGGGAAAAATTTACAGATCTTAAGTAGTGCCTCGACTAATGGCATTACTGTTTCTCCTTTTGAGTCTCTTCTCATCTTTACACCCTCCATGTTAGATACATGCTTGCAGCTTCTATGGCAAAACACTAGAGGTCACTCTAGAGCCCTGTGGATTTAATGTTTGTTCTTTTCCAGAAGGTTCTCTTAGAGCTCTGCATTCCAAGCGGTTCCGATAGCCTCGTCTTCTACAAATTTGTCTCAAAGCCATTACTCTTCTCTCGGAACACCTGATTAAACTCTAAAGCATCTATCCTATGGCATTTGCCAATCGTTAAAAGTCAATCTAAGAATACCAGAAACTCAGTTTGTAAGTCAGACAAGCTTCACCGCTCATAAAAATCCCCTTTATTTGGAAAAAAATATATATGTATGTATATAAATACATACACATAAATTACGGATTTTACATTAAGCGATAAGAGGAAACAGAAATGACATTGTCGTTAACGACAGTAGCAACGCAACCCATCTACCCTCCCCCCACATTCCGATTGGTTCAACCCTCAGCGAATGAGAGAGAGCAAACTGAGGCCCTGTTGGCAGCAGTCGAGAGGTTATGCAAAACATGCAGGATTTCACGTATAGTTTTTAGCGTTGTCAACAACGGAATTAATTTGTGGCTAGTTGCGACAATTCCGCTTTTCTTTTAATGTACAGACATTTAATTTTCAATGCTGGAAGCATGTGGAGATTTACACTGATCTACAGGTGCACAAGTAAAATTAGACATGCATGAAAACTATGTACGAAAGGACAGTGAGATTAGAAGCAGTATAATTCCCAATTTACATGCATTAGCAAAGTGATACTGACCAAGTGATTCTGATCAAGATGACATTATTTCAGAAAGAATGCTACGCATATACAAAACAAACAGTACAAGAACGCACCTTCAAGCCCAAAGGTTCCTTGTCATGGATTTTCCGCAGTTCCCACCTAATGGAAGAACAGATGCATGCGTTTTAAAAACAATAAAACAACAACAACAACAAAAACAAGTAGGACGACAAGATCAGCTATAAATGAAATCCACAGATAATCCATTTAAAACTTTGTGTTTCCAAATACAGATTACCTTCTTTAGCTACTTTTTCCTTCCAGCTAAGAGACAATGACCTCATCAGTAGATTGATAAAAATTTTGACATTTTTTCTCTTCTATTAAAAAAAAAGTTTAAGTAGAGCTTTAACTACTACAGTAATGACAGAAATCTGAAACAATGGCACTATATATGGGGGAAAAATGTGAAAGGTGAATGGAATTTTTTGTTCTCACTGGAAAGTTCGAACAATATGTACATTCAGCTGCATTTCCTTGTTTTGTTTTCTTCTCTTTTGTTATTTTTGTTTTGTTTGACAAATGTAAACAAGTTATGTCGCAAGGATTTATATTCATCGGGGGGGGCAGAGCCAATATTTGCATTGCAGTCACCACTAAGGTTTGATTGCTTGTTTTGAATTAACTAATCAGTGCCTGTAGAAATCTAATGATATTACAGCACATACTGAAGTAAGCACAAAACAAAATAAAGAATTAACTGTAGCAAGCAGGTTTTTAGCATAGGAACAGAGCCCACAAAGCTGGGTATCACTGACATAATTACATCTTGTGTGGTGAGACTCAAAACATGCATCAGTTTTACACTATAAAGCTGGTTGACTTTGGCCAGCAAGAGTGCAGCTGACAGATCCTCCTGAAAATTTCTTGTTCTCAAAACTGTTTGAACTTCACTTTTTTTTTGCATTTTTCAATGCTGGAGACTACCACATACGTGGCAAAACTTTGCCATTCAGTGAACTGGAACCAGAATAAACTTAACTAAGTGAAACATATGAGCAGCACAGTGATCCAGATGCCCGACGCGCAAAAGGTACGCCTTTTGAGCTTTCATATTCTGCAGTTGCTCTGAACTCGTCTTAGTAAGATGATGTATAAAATTCAACCCCATAATGCTACATACAGAAAAAAAACACTAAAGAGAAAACAAATGCAGGTGCAGTCTGCATTGTGAGTACGATCACTGATTCACTTTACATTCCAATGTTATTGCACACTGCACAATATCCCCCTCCCCCATCCTACGACTTCATTTACTGCGCCTGGATCCAGTGTAGGTTCTCAAAATGGCCGTCAGCTCTTCAGTGTGCTGCCAGCCAAAGCTCTCAGTAGCTAGCTCAAGAGGGCCCTGTTTAACATATCGGCTTGCAGCGTAGACCCTTCTCGCTAAGAATTTTAAGTTGAGCAGAAGATTTCACCAAGGTTGGAAAGTAAAAAAAACAGTTTATCGCTTGAACTCTGGTAAACTGGCAGTCTTCATCAAAGCAGAATATTTGTGACAAAACATACACAAAAGGAAATTATTCCACATGTATCTTAAACTATCAGTGGTGAGCAAAATAACACACGTCAAGAGTCAAATCTGTCTCCACCTTCATCTGCTGTTCATTTTATGATAAATAATAATGAGCTAGGTGTGGCATTAGCGCACATCTCAGGCTGGCAAAAAACCTCTATTATTTTAAGGCTCAGCCATCCTTATCTGTCCTTAAGAGTTTGAGATTGGATTAAAGTAGGGAAAAATGACAAATATAGCGATGGATTTGAAAATAGTTTTTCAGACAAACATCTGTGACCCGAAGCAAGAGAATGTCCTAAGAGTCTTTGAACAGAACAGATCATGTTCTTGCATAACTTTCAACACACACATTGTAGTGGTTGATTTTGCGCACATGATGGTATGGCCAGTAACCAAGAAGCCACGTGCTTGTACCTCTGAAGTGTACATTGCACTATAGCATGAAGAAGCTATTTATTACAAACAGCATGCTAAGTCCGTCCAGAATTAGCCAGAACACAAGCACTATTAAAATGTTCTGGACAACATCCCTTGCAACAACCTTACTTCCAAACCTAGCAAAAAGTCAACGCTATCTGCAACTCGACAACTCATCTGCAGGAGAAGCCAGGTTATAAACTTATAAGTTATAACTTTCATCCCCGTTTCACTATAATCGCGAATATTTTTTATGCTGAAGTGAATTAAGGCTTTAACTGTTATACTGATATCTTATAAGTCAAATATGCTTCACAAAAAAGCGATATGGTGAACTGAACTGCTTGGACAGATATGGTGAATTTTCAAAATACTCTTTTGACACTGAGGAACTTTACAGCATGTAGCCTAAACATGCAGACAGCAGTATAGCAGCTGAATATATAGAAACCTTCTTGAATAGTAAGTGTGCAAATTGTTTGGCTAGCATATGATCAAAAGCCATCCTTGAAATTATGTAAAAATGAGCAGATTTACATGTACAATGATTTAAAAACTAAGAATTGTCAACCTTTAGCAGGGTGTGTGGGACAGGGGCCTTCCATGTATTGTGTAGACCGAGATGTGAGAGCAGAGAATGGCAGAGGGGCCGGCAGAGAAACAGCTAAGAAAGGAGGAGCTCCGTGAGGACTAGACTACCTTGTTCAGTGCAGGGGTGTGTCCTATGATAGGATGTCTGGTCTAAAGTATGCAACAGTTTAATTCCATTTATGTTTTTTCCTTTTAAATAGGTTAGGATTGAAAAGGTGAAATCTGTCAAAGGAAAAAGAAATGGCAAACACCACAAAATATTAGTTTCTCATCACACATGTGCACTTTTGTTTATCTGGTTATACAATAAGCTTGCATTAAAAATAGAGATCAAATAGTACATATTGGCGTTTGGTATTTTACAGTGATCATTACTATCAACCCATAGCTAGCGACAAACAGGGGGAGAGAGAAGTAAACCGCACAGGCAGTTGCTTAGCAACGCCCTTCCCCCCGGTCTAGCACAAACTAGTTCACAGTATGGCAATCAACAGCCAGCATGGACTAAACCATTCTGCCAAGGAGCACGGGAAGACTTGTCATTTAGAAATATTTTAATATTCGATGAAGAAAAATAAAAAAAAATCAAAAGACAAAATCAACACACATCCAGACTCCAATATGTAGAAGTCCTACACAGTATTTCTAAGGAATTCACCAGGATTTGTTAGTTTACTAAGGCCATATTACAAACCTTAAACTGGGTTCTATAGCTGAAAAAGTAACATTTACAGCCGTAGACAAAAATGTGAACAAACATTTCAGTCCATGGATTACTGCCCCATTTGAGTCTCTCACATATTGTATCCTTGCAGCTTGAACACATTAAGTACTCATTGGAATCACTATGTCCAATAAACTAAGGAGCCCCAGCCATTAAGCTAAGTACGAGTTAGCCTCGTCCTACTCCGATTCCTCTGCTGGTTTTGACCACAGTGGTATCGTAAGGACCTTATTTAGGACTACTGTAAAATTAGCTTACATGTTAGCACTTTACAGGGTCAGGCTGAGCATGATTTTCCAGTACACTAAAAATACACTGGGTAATCCTGGTTATATTTGATTGTTTGTTGGTTTACGCACTGATTGGATAAATTGTCCCGAGAATTCAGGAACATACTTGCTCAGTTATATTTGAATCCTAAACACAAAATGCTTTTAATGACTGAAACCACTTTAGATTTGATCATTCTTTGTAGTTTTCTAACCGGACGTGCTTGTTAGCTTGGCTTTTTTCAAAAAAGTACGGAAATAAATCTTCAAAACCCCTTTCAAGGTGAAAATTTCACAGGCCTGCCTCCACTTGTCTAAGAAATATTTCTCAGATAAGAAAGTGATTAGATCACCCTAATATTTTGAAGAATACCCGACAAAAAAGGGAACTTTAAATGCATAAAACTATGCATTTTTCAGGTTATCCTCTAGTGCACAAACAGGCGTGTATTTTTTCTACAAAAAGCAGAAAAACAATCAAAGTCAGCTTTATGGTCAATTTTTCCACATGTACTGGACATAGAGGAATTGAGGAAGCATTTCTCAAAATCCCTATACAATTAATTGCAAGACAAGAAATGACGATAATTGTGGATAATAAATCTTTCACTCTTGTCAAAGGGGATTTTTTTTCTTTTAAGAGGTCATACAAAGAATGGAACGCTGATCAAAGTACCACGTGGCCACAAGACCAGACGAAAGATGAAGGGCAAATGGGAGGAGCCTTTTTCAGACTGTTCCATTCACTGTGAAGAAGGGTCCTTTGCAACTCTGCAAAATGACCTATCGAAATAGCTTACAGAAATTGTAAATAAGCCATTTAACAGAAGAAGATATAAAGCATAAGAATGGGAGATCAGCTCTTCATTAACTGTAATCAAGAACGTAGCTAGCAGCACGCAGCCAGCTTCACGCCAGAGACACTCGACCAATAAGCAGAGCCAACTTCCCTTCACTGTCTCTCTCTGTTGCTCTCTCTCACAAACACACACACACACACACACACACACACACATTCTACTCACTAGCTACAGTCGCCTTTCCTTATCTCACATGGACTAGACCATTCAGATGGTGTGATACCGTGGGGATCGGTCATTTAGGAGAATAAGAAAAGAAATGAGGATATGAATAAATCAAACCATCCAAGCACAGTTTGCAAATATCCCAAATTGACGCAAGAGATCTGGGATTTTTTCTCGTAAAAAGTGAATTGGTACAGAAAGATGCCAAAAGCTAAAACTAAGTTATTCCTACAGATAGGTAATGACAGAGGACATGCCAAATAAATGTTTTGCATTAGTATGATTACTATTACCACCAAAGAGTTGATCATATATTTGCAGTAAAAATTGAAAAAAAAATTCTTGAGAAGAAACGATTAACACAGAAACAGTGCTTTTTAGCCATATTCTAATGCTAGCCGAGGAAAGCAAGAAATTTGATCACTGATTGAAACACGAGGCGGTCTCCATGTCCCCAGCCTCTTGCACAGCACTGAGGGCTTTTGTTGAACGGACTAAACCATTCCCTCACAGGGGTGGCCTGGCACTCATAAGAAACAAAGAACCTCTACTTAAAAATAAACAAAATATCAAAAAAATCTGAAACAATATACTAAATTCAGATTGACTCCTTTTGAAGTCCAAATTCCTAACAAATTAGTTTTTAAAATCCTAGTACAACACCAAGCCAAAAAAAAATATTTTTAAGGAGTGGAGGACAGATAGGTAGGAAAGATTTATGATGATAATTAATGTGTATTCCCTTTCTTTTTGTCAGCAAAAGCCGTGTTTAGAGAGAAAATAAAAGCTCCGTGTGCGTTCTTTGCCCATCCCCCCTTTCTGTTTCTGCAGACACACAAAATGGCCACCAGCGCTGCTGCGAGCAGCATGCTGAGCACAGGCATGAGCAGATCCTTTAACAAACCCCGCCTACTAACCAGAATAAACAAGTACAGTCTATCTTCAGAAATCTCCTTACTTCTTACTCATGACAGAAAAGTGAATTACATTACAATTTGATGCCAGTGTTTTTCCAAAACGTAAAGTAATTTAGAGTAATCGCATGTTAATCAGTATGCATATTCAATTTTTGATTTTAAAGACAACATGGTGTGTTGTTTTACAAAACAGCAAGCTATATGACGTCAAAAGAGAGTACGAAAAATTTGCATCATGTCTTGCTCTAACACTCTCTTGGTGATTTGTTTGATTTTTAATGAGCTTACTTCAAGATAACTGGGTCCACGTACAATGGCTAAATATTAGCATTAATTGTTTTGACCTTCCCCTTCTGAATAGTGCCGCAAAGGCTCTCAACAATATTCCAGCTACAGCCAACATTCTGTCATGCTACTCATTTTGTCAAAATATATATACACAAAAATATATTTTCATTTAATCTATACCATGATATTGCTCCCAGATAGCTTATGTCTATCGATGGACATACAGCCAGAGAGATAGATAGGCATGAAAGGGGAATAAAGGTATCGGCCAGTGAGAGCAGAGTGTGCATTCCAACATTACTGCACACGGTGCGCAGTCTTCCCCTCCCTATCCTCTGCATCTGGATTCACTGAAACTTAAAATGGCCACCTGGTATGCTGTGTACAGCCGCACTGAGTCCCCTTAGCTGAGCATATTGTATTATCTAGTAACACATTACTGAAAGTAATCGTATGTAGGGGCAAAAATAAGATTCGTAAAGTAGGTAGCATTCTTATTTGGATGTTTTCTAGTGAGCTCTTAGAAGTGCAGAAGAACTGAGAAAAAAAAATCCCCACGTGATTCCATTTGATTTTCAAAGTCTGAAGTCTTAATACTTCTGTGTACTACTCAGTCATTCAAAAAAGAGAACCTGAAAAAGGATCACTGTGAGCCAGACATTATTGCTTTGCAAGACACAATACGGTGTTCCATTTAATTCAGATATACATTTTGAAATCAGCCAGTAAGCTGTTCTTGTTTCAGGGATTCCTCTCAGATCTACTTTCCAAATAACAGTCCTGAAAAATGTACACTGAGTTGACTGGAGGACTGAGGTGTTTGTCTCTGTTAGCTCTGTAGTGGACTACTCCAAAGGTTCCATTGCCTCTCCCCCAAATGCAGCGTGAATCCTCAGAATCACATTCATAATTTATCAGATCCACAAAGATTACTATAAATTAACTGATCAAATGAACAGATCAGGATACCTTGGTTGCCTCGCACCAGATGTGGATATGTGTACTCCCAAAGCATACTGATTATATACTACATTTTCACAGATTTCATATGAGATAAGTGTCATTATGAATGCAGCAATTTTCCACTATAATTGTAGTGTCATAGACAAGCACAAAATCACTCACACTACCTTGTTATGGACCAACAGTGAATTGAATACAATTCTAAAAGGTAACATCTGCTAGTTACTTTGGTCCGTTTCATGCTTCCCCACAAGGTCAGACGGTTTTACATTTGCCACGTTGTAAGCACTAAACCAGAAGCAACCGAGACTTTGAGTTATTCTAAGGAGCAGCAGAATATTGATCTTTCCTGTGACATTCCTTCATGTATGTCTATTTGCGTCTCATTTTCCACCCAGACACATGGGTAATTTCCCTTCATGTATTAAGAGAGATAAAGAATCCCAAATGATGTTTTTTCAATATATGTCTGTTGCCATGGTATCATTACCCTGTCAGACTCTGAAAAATGGTAGGTGGACAAAAAAATGACAAATCACGGTGAATCAAACATATATTATTAAGTATCTGTTCTTTCAGATTGTGAATTTGAAATGGTCCAGAAGAATTCATGCCTACAAGTATTGCTTCCTAGCCATTAAATGTTAGTACGCGTGTTTTTGGCTTCTCATTTTTGTTCATAGTTAAAGGCTAGCAGGGGACGAGTAGAAGGAAAAAAGGGAAGAAAAATAGCAAGAGGGTGGGGGAGGGCAGAACCAGGAGTTTCAGTGTAAATCAAGCACACGGTTATTATTCTTTAGCCGTGCACAACTGCCAAGATTTGTTTCAAAACTGTGAAAATACAATTTAAGAAAACAGTCCATGTCAACTCACAAACCAAGATAAAAACAAAAGATCTCAAGAGTGGTACGGTAGTACAGCTTCCCTCATAAGAATATAAAAAAACCATGGCTTATTATAAATAAGAGGTATACGCATACGGTAGCTCATTTTGCTGGCTGAATTCTTAATGATTACTTCAGATTTAGCTAGCACCACACGGACACATCAAAAATCAACTGCCTGACACAGAGCACCAACACCCCTCCCCCACACAGCAGTCTGCTCCAGTTAGGAGTTTTACAGCCAAGCATGGACTAAACCATTGAAACAGAAGGGTGTTTCAGAAAATAAAGTGGGTTAGTCATAAAGGAAAAAAAAGTCCATTTGCACTTAATTTATAGAAAATAGAATTTACATCACTAAGGGAAGTAACAGCAAAAAATTAACACTATTTCAAGTCACGTGAATTATCAAATTTTTGTTAATGATAGTAACCTATAAACTGTTAAGACCACATTTTATTTGTTTTCTTCTGAAAAGCAATAACTGTCTTCGGGCAGGGTAAAAATGGTATGTTAAATGTTAACATCTGCCTCAAACAAACATTTGAGCAATAGTACAATTTAGCGACGGCGTAGGATATATATCTGTGAAAAACTGTTGTAACAATACCACTTCCTTGAGTTTATATTTTAGTTTTGTTAACAGGCTAGCCTGCCAGACACATCCCCTCCCCCACCCCTTTTCCTTTGATAGATGGCTTGCAGTGAATGCTACAGCACAAAATGGCTGCTGCTGCTGCTGCTGTCGCTGCTCCTGTATGCAGTGAAAGCAGAAGGAATCCATTTAACGCACCCTCGACAACCATTGCCATGTTGTATCACTATCTTGTTGCTATGTCCGCTAGCATGTATTTTTGTAGAGTTTTCTTTGTCTGGGTAATAATTGTTGAGGTTTTCACTTCTTTTTGTTTTAGCAATTGTAAAACATGATAAATGTTCACACCTGGAAAGAAGCTCCGTTTAAACGTAAAGGTAGGTTATTAATATCCAGCCTCTCTCCAATGTAGTGTGCTGCATACTATATCTATTTTGAAAAAAACTTTGAAAATTAAAAAAAAAAAACAGTACTGTCTCTTGATCTCAAAGAATTTTTAATCTAAATCTATTTTCAATAAGTGAATCCTTAGTTCATCTTAGCATTGCACCTAAATACATAGTCTAGTGGTTGCATTACATGTTCCTCTTTACTTTGCTAACATTGCTCCGAGCTCTTACCGTTATATGAAAAAAATCTTCTAAAAGGCTTCTAAATGACCCTACGCAAACAAATGGTTCTGTGAGAAACTAACAGTAAGACCAATCTAGCTAGCCACTAAGAGTGAAGTTAACTACTGCATTTCAATGACCAATTTAAGACATTAGTAGGGAAAGGTTTCTATCACTCAGTCAGCCACTTATTCCACATACAGGGTTCCAGTGGGGCTGAGGCCAATCCAAGTTGACACTGGGTAAGAGGCATGGTTCACACTAGACCAGTTGCGGGTCAATTACTGAGCCACAAAGAGAGATGTACAACCATTTTTAGTCTTATACACAGCAATGATCAATTTGCCTACTACTGCACTTTGGGGTAGGAAACCAGAGTACCCGGAGAAAACCCGCACACATGAGGAGAGCATACATCTTGACATGGAAAAGCCAGTTGGAAACAAACTAGGAACTAGGAACCTTCTATGAGGCAGAAGTGCTAACCATTGCACCACCATGCAGCCACAATGATTTCTAGGTCTGTGGTAGCCTGATAATGTAAACACAAGAAAGGGATACTACTGTTTTTTTGACAAATGCCAATGAAGCAAAAGTACCACCTAGGTCAATGAAAAGCATGAAGGATAACTACCAGTGCTGTGGTAGTGGCTGAAAGATTAACATGCTGATTAAGAAAAGACTAAAAAACAGGTTTGGAAATCATTTTTGGAACTAGCTTGAGGAACATTATCAGGGAGTTCCTTAAGATTCTTATATATAAAAGGGTATGCACTAAGAGACATAAACCAAATATCTGAGAGGTCAAAGCTGCAGATCACACTGTAGGGTATGCTTCAAGAACCTAAACAGTATTCTACATTATCAAAGTGTATGCTTAAACATATACATCTGATTTTCTTCTACTACCTTGAGGAGGCTTTAAGTGTAGGATTTCCATGAGCAAGGAGCAGAAATTCTCACCATCAGCTGAAATAATTTACATCAAGTGCCTGCATCAAATTAAAACACACTGAGAATCTTGTGCTGTTAAACTTCAAAAGAAGTTTACATACCAGAGGTGCTAGTTGCCAACCGTCGTACTAACGAAGAGGTTGTCACAAAAGCCAAAAGGTGAAGCTTCTTTGGAAGCAAATGTAGCTTTACAAGAATGGCAATACAAGAGGAGAAAACCGAAGTGGTAGAAGTACCACACCGCACTAAGTAGCCCCTTGTGAGTTACATCATATAAATGCTAACAGCAGTTTTTCTAAGTGTCATATATGACCCTTGGGTTGCTTTAATGCTAAAATTATGTCTTGGGCAAATTACCAGCAACAACACACAATCACAATGAACCGCTTACGTGTGTGTCTGTATGGAGTCGACTTCCATGGCCACGTTCTGATTCAAATACATGGGAAACAACTGCACATGGACAAGAAAACACATTTGTCATTGATTATCCATTTACTGATTCTTTGTCCCATAGCTTGACAAGGGATGGGTCACAAGAGCCATGGACTAAGTAAATCAACCCAGTTGTCCCTTCCCTCAGTAACACATTACCCTCCCTGGAGGACACCAAGGTATTCCCAGGTCAGATGGACAGTTCCTTCAAATGTTTTGTAAGCATGCTTACCTAGCAAAGGCCGCCCTGGCCAACCCGGGACTTGTCTAATGGGAGTTGTTGAATTAATGGACTGGCAAATTAATAGCTTTTTTTCCATCATAGTACCTCTTCATCCCATACTGATGCAGTGCCTGAATCAGCATTGATGGCTATTCAATTCACTTTCCATTCTACCCTCACTCATGTACAGGACCCTTCGATACTTGAGCTCCCTCACTTGATGCAGCATTCCCTTCCAACCTGAGGGGGCAATTCACTGGTTACCAGGACAGAGTCATGGCCTCTCATGCTGACTCACCCTGAGAGTTTGGGGATTGCAAACTGCCCCAGTTCCCACTGGAAGTAATGAGGTTGAAAAGGCCAACGGGACCACAGCATCCATGAAAAGTGAAAGAGGACTTATAGGACTGCAGGGACTTCTCAGTATATAAATGGTAAGGTCGTGGACGGGTCTGAGTTGAGATGGCTTCCTATGTTATTGAGAGAGTTGTCTTTGCAGAAACTAGGTTGAATGGGGTTTTAGTGTCAATGTAAGTGTGATTAGGGGGAGCCAGGGTACAACTTCTGGGGACTCAGCAGATGTAGAATTTCAATAGCTAATTGTACAGATAAAGTTTGGCTTGGGTGAAACAAGCCATTACATCACTCTGACTGAGGTTCCGGCGACAGTAATAGGGGAATGGTGTTGGTCTTGGATCTTCCTGGGCGGTTTGCAGATAGACATATTTAGTGTGTGTCTGTGTGTGTTGATCTGTCTTGGTATGGATCCAAGCATGGCTTGCATTTGGGTGAAAGGTAATGTCGAGGGCCCCCTCCTCTGTTCAGAGTGTTTTTTCTGTTCATCGCTGAACAGAGGAGGCGGGCATATACCCAACCTTTCGCTCACATACAACATCGTACAAATACTATTTGCCATTACTGATTAGAAACACAATTATTTAATGTTGCAAATACTACGGCCCAATTCCCAAGCTCACAAGAGTTTTAGTGCCAGTGCCATTAGTATTTGTCTACAAGGAAAACAAGGCTTCAAAAAATAGGACAAAGACAACACACCGTAACACTATCCTATGTTGAAGCCTTGATAACGTGGCAGAGTCTTTGAAACAGTGCTGTTTCACAACTGACTCTACCTTTGTCAGCTGATTTCGATGTGACTACAAGTCCAACAGCTTGTGCAATTTTGGATATATCTATGTGGCAATTATTTGTTCTGATTTCTTATTTTCTTTGAGCCCCACGATAGGCAGAGCTTGAATTACGCTATATCAATCGTTCCTGTCGATTCAAGCACAGGAATAAGAAATTCTTAGATTAATGTGTCAGGCTTTACTTACAAGAGGAAATAAATCCAGTATGACTTACTAATCCGCAAATAAAACACCAAATTGGACAGATGAGATACTCTCATTATTTAAAGCTGCACCTCATTAAAAAAGATTTCCATTTCAACAGTACAGTATTCACAAACATCTAAGGCTGGCTGCAAATAACTTCACCGTTGACTAACTCTTTCATATGACCAGGTCAATAATCCTAGGACAAAAACAAAGATCTCATCTTTTTGGCTCTATACACCACCACAAGATTTGAAATTAAACCAACAAAATGCGCTTCAACTGCAGACTTTCAGCTTAATTTGAGGGTATTGAAATTCAATTCAGGTGAATGGTGTAAGAGTTTGTACATGTGCCTCACGCTTTTTAAGGGGCCAAAAGTAATGGGACAATCTCACAATTATAAATCAAACTTTCACTTTTTAATACTTTGGTTGCAAATCCGTTGCAGTCATTTACAGGCTGAAGTATGGAATGCATAGACATCGGAAAACGCTGGGTTTTATCCCTGGTCATGTTCTGCCAGGCCTCTATTGCCACTTTCTTCAGTTCCTGCTGGTTCCTGGGATATTTTCCCTTCAGTTTTCTCCAGAGCAAGTGAAATCCATGCTCAATCAAAGCATGCTTGACCTAACATTCCACTTCCTTTCCTTAAAAAATGCTTTTGTAGTATGCTTCGGGTCATTGTCCATCTGCACTTTGAGGAGCCGTCCAATGAGTTCTGGTGCATGTGATTGAGTATGAGCAGAAAATATTGCCTGAAACACTTCAGAATTCATCCTGCTGCTTTTGTCATCAGTCACATAATCAAGAAATACATGGGAACCAGTTCCATTGGCTGCCATACATGCCCACGCCATGAACTACCACCACCATGCTTCATTGATGAGGTGGTATGTCTTGGATCATGAGCAGTACTATTATAGGTTTAGCCTCCTTGGCTCATGGCTACCGCTTGTCAAGGGACACAGAGCTGCTGCCCATCACAAGCAATCGGTGAGGACTTAACAGATTTGGCATAAAATGAAGTTATGGGGAAGAGTAGTGGAAACTAGAGAAACTGGAGAGCGTTTGTGCAGCAATATGGCTTCCTGCCCAGAAAAAGTACTACTGATGCAGTATTTTCTTCATGAATGCTGGTAGAGAAGTACACAGAAGGTCAAAGGGAGCTGCATTGCAGCTTCGAAGACTTAGAAAAAGAATTTGAAAGGGTGCCAAGAGATGAAGTATGGTACTGTATGGGGAAGTCCGGAGTGGCAGAGAAGTATGTCAGACTGATGCAGAACATGTATGCAAGATGTGAGACAGTGGTGAGATTTGCTGTAGGTGTGACAGAGAAGTTCAAGGTGGAGGTGGGACTACATCAGGGAGAAGCACTAAACCCCTTCTTATTTGCAATGCTGACAGACAGGCTGAAAGATAAGGTTAGGCTGTAATCTCAATGAACCATGGATTTGCAGATGACATTGTAATCTCTTGTAAGAGCAGGGAACAAGTGGCAGAAAATCTAGTAAGACGGAGGTATGCTCTTGAAAGAAGAGGAAGGGGGTTGCAGCAAGATAGAATGTAGGTGTGTGAATGAGAGGGACCCATGTGGAAGGATGAGGCTACAGGTAGTGGAGATAAAGAAGGTGGAGGATTTTAAGTACTTAGGGTTAACAGTCCAGAGCCATAGAGTGCAGAAAAAGAGGTGAGGAAATGGGTTCAAGCAAGTTGGAACAGGTGGAGGAAAATATCAGGGGTAAAAGGCTTTCAGCCAGAATGAAAGGAAAGGTGTACACGACAGTTGGGGGATGAGTGATACTGTATGTTTGGAGACAGTGGCGTTGAAGAGAAGACAGGTTGAAGTTGAGGTTCTCTTTGGGAGTGACAAGGATGGTTATGATCAGAAAAAAGTCCATCAGATGGGACAGCACACATTAGATATTTTGAAGGTAAGGTCAGAGAATCCAGACTGAGAAGGTTTGGTCATGTACAGAGGAGGGATAGTCAATATATTGGTAGAAGAATGGCAGGGTTGAAACTGCCAGGCAGGAGATCTAGAGGAAGACAAAAGTGAAGATTAAGGGCTGTAGTGACAGAGGACATGAAATGGGTGCAAGAGAAGAGGATACAGAGAATAGGGTTAGATGGAGGGGGTTAATGTGGCGACCCCTAAAGGGAAAAGCTGAAAGTAAGAGATGAAGTGAGGACTTAACAGCCACAGCCTTCAATCTCACTGTTTGCTGAGTTATCCCTCTGTCCGCCTTCCTTTCTCCGCACCCTCTTTCCTTTCCCAGTGCTTTCCCCATTTCTGTCCTCCTTTCTGAGTTCTGTTCAGAGGCTGCATCTCTCAGTCTGTCTCCCTTTCCCCACTGCTTTCTTTCTTTATTCTCATTTTCCTTCCTCCCTACCCTGACAGTGTATGCCGGCGCTGTCCTGTCTGGCCTCCTGTTCCTGACTGGGACCCTTTTTGAGTTCCCTGCCCGGGTGGTGTGTGCCCAGCTTTCCCTCCTGTTCCCAACCAATCCCTCTTCTAGTTCCCTCCCCCATCGATGGATGGCAGCTTTTTTCTGCCTGGCCTCCTGGTCCCTACCGAGTCTCTTCAAATTCCCAGCCCTGTCATTGGACACCAGCGTTATCCCCTGTGCAGACTCTACACTCAAGCAATGAACTATTTACCTGCTACCAGGCCCAGTGTTCTTCAGGTACTGACTCTTCACCCCAAACACATCGTATTCGCTCCATTTCAAATCCACTGTGGTCGTGTATAGAGTCAAAGAGATCAGAATTGTGTCGATTTCCCAATATTTAAGGACCTGACTGTACCAGCTAATATCCATTTTTAATGTAAGCTCACTTCACTTCTTATTCATGATGGTAGCCTAAACCCTTGTATATGCAAGAAGGGAGTTTCAAGTGTTAAGCAGGAATGGATGTAAGCAGGTAATAGAAAAGAAATTTCAATAGGTAACTGGCATATGGGCACACATTGTAGATCGTCATAAAGTCATTTTACTGATATACAACTGGATTGCAGGCAACCCCATTCTTCAAAATTATTGTCAGATATTCTTTGCTCCTGAGATCCCCCACAACTCTCAAGCTTCCTGGTAAGCTGAGGGGCACCTCATGTAAATGCCCAGTACTGATACATTTCCGGTATTCTCTTTCCTTCCCACTGTATCACTTTCGCTTCAATCCAAACTGCATCTCCAAAGAACTAGGGAGGATGTCACTAATGACGAAATTCCCTTCCTGAGCTGTTCATATTCGAGAGGACAGGAGCCTGCTTATCAAGATTTACCAGATATCTGCACATACTGACCAATATTTGCCCTTTGACTCATATCACCTCTTGAAGATAAACCAGGGATAATCAGAACTCTGCACCACCTAGCCAAAAAACATCCAGTAACCGTTGAAGGCATAAAGACTTAGGTCCAACATATTAGGAAAGCCCTCAAATCTTGTGGCTATCTTAATTGGGCCTTTGCCAAAACTAAACCCAACAGACACAAGAGCAAAGAACAGAAGAAGGACAGGAACACACTGATGGACATAGTCATACTATATGTTGCTGGCATTTCAGAAAACTCAGAAGGGTTTGCAACATAGAACAGTACACTTCAAACACCACAATACCCCAAGGCAAAGACTGGTCCCCCAAAGGACAAAGCACTCAGGCACAAACTTGAAAATGAGGAGTACTCTATCACCTCCACTGAGGAGTGTGAAGAGTCTACACTGGGGACACAGAACAACTTCTACACCAAGGGATGGCCTAACACAGGAGAGCCACCACCTATGACATACCTCCGCAGTCAACCAACACCTGATGGACAAGGGTCACTCTTTTGACGACAGCAATGTCCGCATTCTGGCCAGAGAAGACAGATGGTTCAAGGAGTCAAAGAAGCCATCTTTGTCAGAACTGTCAAAAAATGTCTCGGACCAGAGGAGGGGGCGTAGGCAAAACTCTTCACCACATATGACGCCGTACTGGGATTTATCCCAAGACAGATTAGTTCACACAGACCAGGCCTGGCCTGCCCCCTCCCAACCACCCAGAAAGGTCTACCACCGGATCCAGACCCCATTAACTACCTCCTGAGCCTCAGTCCATGTGATCCAACAGGTTTCTTAACTTTGTTTCACATTCTGGGAATTTTGGCAACACCTTTCAAATTCTAATATGGGTATGTCCCCAGAGGTTTTACCTTTGTTTCCACCTAAAAACATCCCCATTCATGCAACAACCCTCTGCAGCCTAGTTTCAGCAAAACAACTCTCTCACTTACATAACAAGCCAAAGCAACTTAGACCAGCCCCCAACCCTGGTATTTACATACAGAAACTCCCTACAGTCCATTTGAAGTGAAGAAAACTCTTGCATGAGAGATGAAACGCCCTCCAGGGAAGAAAATTAAGTCCAGTTGCCAAGAGAAGATTGTGACAGGAATAAACCATGGTGTGGATGACTGAGAACCCTCCACAGCAATATTTACTTAGGAGACTTTATTTCTCACTATTCAAGTCCGGCCCCCGAATGTTGTTCAATGAAGCAACTGACAATGGCATCAAATTGATTCTATTCACTTTGACAAGCACAGAGGCTGAGAGGAAGACCAAAGAGATTTATGGATGTAGTGGACAAAGAGGACATGAAGTTAGTTGTTGGGAGACAAGGATGCAGGATGCAACAGGGTTACACGGAGGAAGATGACTCACTGTGGCAACCCCCGAAGAGCAGCCAAAAGGAAAAGGCATGGACTCCTCTAGACTCCTGTTAATGCGCTGTGGTATGAGGCACCTACATGTCCAGCAGCAGATTCTTTAAGTCCTGTAAGCTGCATGGATAAGACTTGTTTGTCCAGCACATCCCACAGATGCTCATATGGATTGAGTTAAAGGGAATTTAGAGGCCAAGTCAACACCTCAAATTTGTTGGTTGTCCTCAAACCATTCCGAAACCATTTCATGCTTTATGGAATGGTGCATGATGAAAAGAGGCCTCAGCCATTAGGGAATACCGTTTACATGAAAGGGTGTGCATGGTCTCCAACAATGCTCATGAAGGTGGTATGTAACAAAGTAACATCCACATTGATTATAGCACCCAAAGTTTCCCAGCAGATCATTGCCAAAAGCACTACACAGCCTCCAATGGCTTGTCTTCTTCCCATCATGCATCCTGTTGCCTTGTGTTACCGTGGAAACCCACACACACCTGGTTAGCCATGTGATGTAAAAAGAAAACATGATTCATTAGACCAGGCCCCTTCTTCCATTGCTCAATGATCAAGTACTGACGCTTATGTCCCCATCGTTGACATTAGTAAACAGGGGTTAGCACGGCACCATGACTGGTCTGCGGCATACGCAACAAACTGTGAAGCATTGTATATTCAGTCACCTTTCTATCAGAAGCATACCATACATCAGAAGCATACCGTCCGCAGAAGCTTGTCTGTTGTCACTCGTGCAATCTTTAAGAAACTTTTAAGGTTGAAGGCATCAGTTTTGATGATATAGTTTGATATCTCAAGGTCAAACTCAGATGTCTTCTGATTTGCCATTAAAAGTAGGACTCCTGCATAAAGTAGCCAACACCATCAATACATAGTGGACCCAACAACTGTCTCTGACATGAGTAATAATTATCAAAATTGCTAAAATCTGAGCTCTGCACTTTGCAGCATCGGCAACAATATATCTCTATAATCTTTAGTAGATAACACAAGTGTTTGTATAGAAAAGCTAGTCTTTCCTTGATCAGAAATCCATCCATCAAGCATTTATGCTGCATCAATTTGTCACCGTCTCTGTGCACAGCAGGCTGGAGAGTCGACTCTAAAAAATATCTTTCGAGTCAGTTTCATCATTAGATAGCGAAATCTTGCTCGCTTAGTCCATCTATGTAAAGTGTTGTCTATTTTTCCTCCCCAAGGACTGTATCAATGGAAAACGAAACATAAAAATTGATGGGCCAATTTCTTGTTCTGGCAGAGAATTGACACGAAACACAAACAAAAAAAATCAATTAATATTGCTTTTTAGTTTGAGTGGTGATTCTTAGTTACAAGTAAATCTCTGTTAATAACTCTTTTTAAGTTTACTGTTTGACAAAAAGACACTATAAATTTCTTACATGTGTTAATGTACTTTGGCCTAGCTGTAGTTAATAAGTACCCCAAACTATTACAGAAATATCTTTCATGCCTACTTGAAAATTGCATTTGGATATCAATCAAGTTTTCAAAATTTATAATAATTGACAATCAAGACCACATGTTTCTCTCGTATTTTCAGATTTAAAATAAGAAACAGCTGGTTCTTACAATGTTGGCATCTTTTAAAAGACTTTGTAACAAGAGATGTTTTGGAAGGGCCATTTAAATGCAATCAAATATTTTGATTGAGTGCAAGATATCACCCCTAAATGTTGCATATATTTTGTTCTGTTTTTAAATTTGTAGCTATTGGAATGTGGTTTTTACATTGCATTTCGATTTTTCTCCCTCTTGATAAATACATGACACAGGTAGTTTCAACAGCTAAAATTAAGCTTGGGTATACATTTTGGTCTCCTCCTTTACCGTCACATTATAAAAGGTCATTTTGAGACTTCTGTCTTTCTCATTGTAGTGACATCAAGAGCTATCAAAAGAAAACCGTTAAGAGATTTAAGGGGGTGCAGTGTGTCGTGTACAAAGAGCTGCATTGCACTCACTCACATTTGGCAAAAAATCTGTGAAACATCAGGATTGAGAAAGATGATACAGCAAACTGGTGTTTATTTACAAAGGGAATTTTCAACTCACACCTTGAAATAATGCCACACTTTCTGATCATTTTCGTCATTGTAGCTAGCACTGCAAATTCATACAAATGACTGACTCCATACATCTACCAGGCAGCTTCTGGAAAATGTAGGTGTGGCTTTTAAACCCTGCTCTCTCTGCAGCAGAGAAAACAGTTTATAATTAATTAAATGTCACAGATCGACTTTGTGTTGACTACAATGAGTGACAATTATTAAGTTTTAATATATTTTTCACCTCTGCACGCCAATCGCTTCCCAAACTGCAAGACTGTGACTGACTTGTGGCTCTCTGTCTCTCAACTAATCAGCTTTACCGAGAGCAAAGCGATAGCCTGGGCAAAGCAATGGTGCTTCTCAACGTAAGAAGCCTACGACGGGAAAATAGAAAAGAAGGAAGAAGAAATTTTAATGTATTAACATTAAAATTAAGCCACACCCACATACTCGGCCAGTTGGTGCATGGAAAATTACTGGACTGAACCACTAGAGGCCCGACGGGGGGGGGGTCCAGCTGCACAATACATGCAGCATTTTCCCCTTACGTACATATTTTCGCTGGTTTTGTTTCTGTGATTTAGAGACGTTGGAAGGATGTTGAGGTTTGATTTAAGGCTCATCTGTCCGGTTTGTACTTAATACCAAACCTGTGGCATTTTCAATGCCCTTCATTTAAAGAGCTGAAAATGCTCAAATACCACTTGACGTTGAAGAGAGTCACTGACAATGTACGTGAATTATTTAATTCACGTTTTCAATGATTGATTTAATGTATTAGAACGTTGCCTGCCCTTTGCTCCTCCCCCTGACTCGCCTCTGCAGTATGCTTGGTGATCTTGCTGCTTGTTGAGGCACCGGTCATGTTCATTAACTGGTCTCAGTTAACCCTTTTAAACTTGGCACCAAATGCACTGAGAATTCAAAGCTGGTCAGCATATATTATATATTATATATGTGTGTGTGCGTGCGTGTGTGTGAAACACGTGTGTATGCTTATTGCTTATCTGTTACATGTATATTAAACTTAAATGATAAAATGAACAAATAAATATATTTGCTAGCTGTATCGCGGGCGATTCGCTGATATGTCTGCACGAGCGCTCTTTACCATTAGCACCGGTTAGCGGTGTAAACAGCGCGGGTTAAAAATGCTACACACATGAACACTTCAATAATAGAAAAGGTTTCATCAGCTTTGAATGATAATATCCGCCTGATATGAGTACACACATCCTAATTAGCATTCCAACCATTTCCAAATAATCGTAGCTGCAGTGGCTGAAACCCATACTTTGACGAAGACTGTTAGCGTGTTAGCGTCTCCTCAGGTGTGAACACAGATGCTGTGCACACACACACACACATATGTATATGTACATAAGTGTATAGATGCACATACATATAGTCTCAGACAGCAATTTTGTTGCGATAAATAAATACATTTGTCTTAGATTTCACTAGTTGATCTTCCACATAAACAGCTTCAGGTTAAACTACTTTTTCAGAACTCTTCACTGCAAAACTGTCAAAGTTACTTCAATAAGCCTTGGCAGCAAAGAGCATCCCAAACACTTGACTTGTCATAAATGAAAACACAGGACTCTGATGTGTCGGCTAGCATCGCTAACTTGCAGTACCTCGACTCACCGGTTCTTCGCGTTGCCAACGGTACGTTCCCGCGATTAGTCGGCCACGGACGGCAGCGCTTGCGAGCTGTTCGGGGACGCGGCTGCGTTAAGAACCCCTGCTGTCGGGTCGCGGTATCAGTGGGACGCCGGGTCCATTGGCTTTCACACATTCACGTGGGGGGAAAACCAGTGAGCTGTGCCACAACAACAACTGAGCGCCAGAGCGTTCGCCGCCTCGACCCGACTGCTAACGACTGTCGCTCAGGAGTTGACTCCTCCTCTTTTCGTGCGGATGCGGTGGAGGGGAGGGGGAGGAGAAGAAGAAGAAGATGAGAGAGAGAGAAAAAAAAAGAAAGAGTCGGAGGGGCGGTCGAAAGACGACGAGCGGTCGGTCGAGCTTGACCAACCGCCTCGCTCCTTTTCGTCGCGTTCTCGTTTTCTCTTGTCTGCCGCCGGTGGCGCCGATGTCGTTAGCTAAAACCACAAGGTAGGTATGAACTGCTCCCAGCGCTTGGTAGACGGCGGGACTATGGGGGAATGTGGCCGGGAAGCAGCACCTCTGGCCGGAAAACGCAGACCGCAGTGTAGCCGAAGCAACCTCGCAGAGCAGATGGTTGGAGGAAACAAGGGGGACAGCAGGGGAAACATTAGCATGGAAAGGGTGGGCAGTGTTTATCCTGCGACTGGCTCCGAGGGGAGGGATTAACCGGTGGTGGAGGAGGAGTCAGATAAACGACAGCTCGAAGACTTTGTTAAACTACAGACTGCTCCGGCTACATTTGTAGTTTATGCATCATTGATACGTGGGTGTGTTTAAGTTGCCGGTACACACACACACACTGTCTGTGTGTGTGTGTGTTACACTGCAATCATGATTTATTTCACACAGGCAGACCACATAAGACAAACCCCCAAGATGTGTGTCCGAGTTCGGAAAGAAACGTGTAAAATAATTTTTCAAACTATGAATCTCTTATGCCGTCTTTTCCATGTTTTTAACACATCAGGTATGACCTGCAGGTTTTCACTGCTGACATTATTCATCAGTCAGCCATTTTGTAGACTTCTGTGAAACGGCAGCAGTTCCCCAGGAGACCAGCAGAGGGCCAGTTATTGTGACGTAATGATCAAACAATAAACTGTTCCTGAACATAACAAGTGCACATTTTGCACATGTTGTGAACTGTGAAAGAGCCAATACTCTTGCAGTTTGAGATTTTATACATCAGAGCTGATACGATCTTGTGTAGGAGGTGATCGCTGCTGCTTACCCCTGTGCCTTTCTCTCACTCTCTCACACACACTCACGCACACCATTTTGTAGCGCTAGTCTTGATAGAGGGGTTTGATTTGGTGAGTCCTTTTTTATTTTGACCCATGTGCGAGAACGGACCTGGCTAAGCTGCGGCAGCATCTCTAAAAATTTCAAACATTTGCATTTTTATGTAAGGTTCAGATCATGTGATCTCATTAAATGCTGGTCACATGCTCAAACAGCCGACTAACAAACAAGGATCTTTGAAACACTATTAATACCTTAAAATATATATGTTAACAAAGAATATTTACAGGAGCACTGGCCTTGATGTCTTGTGTATAAAAGCCAACTTTAGAAATACAATTGTTATATTTTTATTTTTCTAAAAGAACACCTTTATTTGACTGTGTTCATCGTGCAGCAATCTCTGTGTAATTGAATGCTCCTTCAGCGGTCACGGTAAGTGCTTCACATATTTTACTTACTTAGAACTCATTTTTCTTTATTTTTCTGTATTTGGCAATCCTTTGTAACAATAAACTGAGAAAAGGAATCTGGAGCCCAAAAGCAGAAAGCCAGCATCAAACTAAGGGGCACTGTGGTTCAGTGTCTTGTTTTCTCTGCCATAAGGATGCCTTAGGTGGTGCCTGAGAGAAAATGGCCTCCTTTCCATGTCACACCTTCACCATTCTATGTAAACGGGTTACCACATTTTCTCTTCTTTTTTTCAAAACTGTTGCACTCAAGTCACAAATTTCAGAAACACAATCTACTCAGCCTATTTAAGCTGTTTGGCAAGGTTTCACCGGGAATAACCCTGTCTTGTTAAGCCTCAGTATACAGATTTCAGTCTCTAGAAAAAATTCCCCCCCAAAAGCTCAAACCATGTAACTGATGGGCTGTTTCTCATGTACCGAAAGTCTCATGGATAGCGATTCTGAATTTAGTAAAATTATAAATACAGGGTACAAGAGGGACTTTGGCAACACGTTGATGAAAATAAATATCCCACCTGAAACTAATGTCCTCTGTCAGATTAACAGATATCATGCAGATGAAGCTGGCTAAGCGGACGGCCTGACCAAATCTATCTGACTAGGTCGTAATAATAAGGTCTTGCTTGTGTGGTATTTGCCATTTCCTGACAGTCCACGGTTTTATGCGGAGGGAAAAAAAAGGAGAGCCGTATGAAATCACCAGTTCCTAATACAGAGCAGCCACACAGTTCACCCCTTAGCTCAGGTCAGCGTTGCTTACCGAGTGCAGTTGCTTATACTGGCATTGTCAGAATGTGGCGTTTTTACTCCACGTGATATGATCAAACGATAACATGGCGACTGCAGTTCTTTGTGTAGTGACATCTATAGGCGGTTGTTGGCATCTTACATTATTTTATCATTGTCTTTTTTTTATCTCCCCTGCGGCTCAGTGGCAGAATTACAGATCATATTCAAATACATCACCGACTATATTCACCAATCTTTTTTTCAGATCTTCAGGTTTGGATTTTGCGCCTGTGCAGAAAAATCAGAAAATTTACTCACATCGTTTTCTAGCACAGAAAATATGTGTTCCTTTGCGGCCCCTCCCCCACCCTGCCAGCCTCGTACCACTCTAAAATATTGAGTTTAATGAACAACACAAAATTTATATGGGTTTCTTTTATCCTTAGATTGTGCATTGACATAAAAACTTCAAGAAACTTGAGTAATGCAGCAAAACAACATTTACGATAATAGTGTTTTGTTTATTTTCACCATGCTTGTTATTGTATTCTACATTATTAATCCCTTGCGGGAAATTCCTCTGCATTTAACCTATCATGGATGAACCATGAGCAGTTGGCAGCCACTTAGCAGCAGCAGGGGAGTGGTCAGGGGTTCTGTGCCCTGTTCAGAAACACTTTGACAGGCAAGGAGGAGCACGGGAATCAAACCAAGACTGATCAGTTCAAAGGACAACTGCTTTAACCCCTTGAGCCACATGGCCCCTATAATCATGAAACAAAGAATTTGGAATTTCTATTTATCATGCAAGACAACTATCATAAGTATGCATTGTAGTTTTCTCCTCAGTGTAGCACATAGTTTAATCTATAAACTGGTGTACAAGTTACCAGGCCTACCCTTCACCCCACCCATGTGGATGTACTGCTTGAGGGGTGAAGTGCATTAACCAGGGTTACCGTTTTATTCTAACCTGTAGAAGGGCCTTTTAAGAAATATATCACATCCTCAGTAAACAGTAGGAAAGCAAGCCCCAATCTATATGTGAATGAAAGGCAGCTAGATGTGTAGAGCACTACCAGCAAGGTAGCACGAATAAAATGCTTAAACACTGACAAGCTGAGGGTATCTTGGGAGAAGATTAATGGGGTGCATAAAAATCAGCAGGGTGATGATAAAGGTTTGTTAGATAAGCAAACATAGTCCTTTTCCGTCCAATTTATATTGCTGTGTAAATAAGGATGCCATGTCCAATACCAATCATCCACTCCGAACCACCATGAACGAAGGTTGAAATAGTATATCCGTTTCCTCATGAATCGCTACTGCTGCTGAATCATTTTCAGGCCCAGGCTGGACATCGGGAGCCCCAGGAATTTCCTAATGGCCAGCATGCATACTGTAGCTCACACTGCAGCACAAAGATAATTTTTGGAAGGGAACCTTATGAATATCAATGTGGGTTACAGAAATATGGCACCCAGCCAGATGTGGTGAAGTGTTGTATTTATGCTCGTACAGAAGTAGCGGGTTGTGCTACGAGGAATTTGGTGAGAAAAACTGAAGTGGAGGGAGAGGGTAGACGAGCTTCCTGCAAATGATTCAACGAAGTACAGTAACGCAGGACCGCCGGTCAGCCAAGCTAATGTGGTCAATGTCATGAATGATCATTTTTGGTCAAAAGTCACAAGTTGGTACAGAAGGTGCAATGTGTGAAGCCACACTACTTATTCGCCAAGACAAATGATTACACAACCAAAATTAATCTCAGTTACAGCTGAGATACAGCCCTTTATCCTTCTCTTTATGTTGCTTTCAAAACCCATCACTACACGTGACGCATACAAGGGGAGCCAGAGCTTTGTAACGATTTTAGTCACATTGCACTGTACGCATGACAGTAAGATCAAAAAGGCAAACTGAACCCCAGAAAAGTAATAGGTCACAAATTTCTCTAACCAGCTTGCTTGAATAAAGATCATAATGCCAGACAGTAAGCCCACTTTCTATACAAACAATGAACTTTATATGAATTACACTGAAATAATTAGTGCAGAAAACCGCATATGCGCCAGTCTACCAAAAGGGAAGGAAACAAAAAATCTAATTTCTGGTTCGCCTTTTCCATACACCTCAGTTTGTTTGCATGTTATTAAAGCCCGAGGTACGTGTCATCCATAAACCGTGTCCGAAGATTTATGATTCATTCAACTCCCAAGGTGAGGAAACATGAAAAAGACGTGAGTTCCACCTCAGTCATGGGAAAGTGTATTCAAAGTCAATCAATAAGAAAATGACTGAACCGTGAACAAACCAGACATTTGTTATCCAAAGTGGTAAAGCAGTGTGCTATACTGCCACCATCTGATTGGTCTGTTCTGTCGACTGACAAAGCTGCCATTACCACCGTGAACAGTCACTGTCCAAAAAGGGACCAGGGACCCAATAAAATATTACTTGGACTTCAGACTACAGACTATGTTATTTGTGAATTGTGAATTCTCTCTTAATTAGATAAAGCTCGCACAATGTGGGCATGTCCCGTTATGCTCACGATGACGATCATGATTATTCACCATGCTTATAGTTGTTGTTGATTACCTCTCTTGGCTGGCCTTAGTGTTAAAATTTGATTTCTCTTCCATTATTTAATGTGTATCATTGCATTTTGTGTTGTTTTTTTTATTAAAAAAAATGCATTAAACCAATCCGGAAGGTTCTCCTCCCCCCTCTGGCCGTTGTAGTAATTACAATATTTGCAAAAACAATGTCAACACACGTCTCAAGCGTAGTACCTCTTATGTCATCCACATTTCAGATCACTCTCTTCAAACTGATCGCTTGAGGAGAAATGGGAGGGGTAAAATCTGATGTTAGTTCACTCTTGTGTTTCTGCCCTTATTGGATAAACATTTTCACTAATCACTTTGATTGTCCTCATTTTTTGTCTTTTATTTTTTTAATGACCCGAAACATTCTTTAGAACTTTCTGAGGCTTTTCCTGTAATATGCGTATCATGGCTGTTCCCCTTTAAACTCTAACAATCAATTACAGTATGATGCTGCAACTTCAACTGCTTCATTAAATTGGTGTCGTTTTTTACAACATTAAACCCAATTTAAAAAGAGACTTAAAAAAAACAATTCCAGGATATTACGAAGAAATACCAATTTGAAATGATTGTTTAGCGTTTGGGCTTGTTTTACTTGCATGCAATAAAAATCATTACACATGGGACTTTAAGTTTAATTCTTTTTACTTCATATTACAGTCCAAACAAACTGAAATAAAAAAGGTACAATTCATCTTTTTTTAAATGCAATTTAAAGGTCTTTTATCCATATTGACCATTTTCTTAATACATGATATAGTGGCGAGTCTTACACTCCTCCTTTGTACTTTAAATGTAATCTTTTGCAATGCATATCACAACTGAAACCAAGCTGTTTCCTGGCATACAGTTTGGTACGCCAACTGTTCAGCGGAAAACAAAAGAAGAGTTATCAGTGCATCCTTGAAAGAACGATTGGGCCTTTTTCTTAACCTTTGTGTTAACCCCGTGAGGTAAGCTAGTAAATGATCCTATAGGGTCAATCTGGAAGGTGCTCATTATCTACAGTTCAAGCTTGAGAACAAATGTCAATCAAGAGGCACCACTGCATTGAACTCACAATACGCTGCTCCCCTTCTGCTTTGTCAAATCTAACATTCCACGCCAGGCAGTTGAGAAAAGGAAGAAGTACGGACTTTGTGTACTTGTACAATAGTGTGCATTTACAATAAAGGCATTCTATCCCAGATGTGCCCTTAATTTTCATGGATTCGTCACTCTACCATGTTCAAATCTACCAACGACTTTCACAAAAATTAATCTCTTTGATACTCTAACGGCTAGAAGAAAATATCCAGGCAGCAGCTTATATTGAAGCTTTTCCCTTAAAATTTAGCCAGGAGATAGGAAGTGCACTCGCCACTAAATTCTGGTTTAGACTGCTATTATGTTTCACAAGTCATTGGAATATCTCCTAATCAATAGCATTTCTAAAAGTATTTCATCAATTTTTGTGTACCCCCCACCCTGGCTATTCATCAAAAATTCAAATCAAAATCGGAAAATTCTATTAACGCTATTCAAATTTGACCACTGATTATTACTTGCAATTTTAAGATTAAAGTAGTATAAAAATGTAGTCTAATTTCTTTTGTAATTTCTTTGACCCTTTCGTGCTTCTCCATTGAAGGAACAATCCATTAAAAAAACGTAAAATTACATCATTATCTACTCATGTCCATTGTGAGAGAGGACCACCATCTTGGTTTACAAAATACTTCCAGATTTTCATAGGAAAGTTGTGATACAGCCTCTTAAATTTGACCTTTCTTTTTATTAGATTTGTTTTATATTAATCATCCCATAATAATCTCATGACATATGAGTAGGAGCCAAGGAGTTACAGTCGATATTTTCTGCTGAAAATATTGTAGGATTTTAGGCAAATCCACCACTTGTATTATCCAGTATGAGGGGAATGAGGCAGTTTTCGTCTTTTGGGTATTTCAGGTATTTCATTATGCTCAGCAATTAGTTACAGATCAGTTCACTTGTGCGTTTTGAAAAGCATTCGGTTTTGGGTGACCGGTTCCTTTGAAATTTTTACTCCATAAATTCCCTCACAAATATTTCATATGTTGAAGTATTATGTTTATTTTTCTCTAACTGGTTTGTGACAATTTCTTTTCTCATCACTTCCTCTTTTTTCCGCTCTGATATATGTGGTTTTATTTCCTGTCTTTGTTAAGTTTCACACCCTTCTTGATCGACTGATCTAGCCCAGTACAGGTCATCTGGGTTACAATTATGTTTGATTTACCATGCAGACGCAATGATGAGGAAGAAATGTAGTGATCTGAAAATGTAATATACCAGTGGCTTTCCATTAACTATTTTAAGGTGAGCTCATTCATAAAAAAAATATGATTTCCAATGTTTTCAAGTGGAAGTTGCAGACAGCGATTGTGCATAGGCCAGTACAGCAACCAATATGGCATCCATATCAACAGACAGTAGTACAAACTTCAGAAGGCAGAAAACACCATGTGTGTGTTGTTGTGAGATACATCCCTATTCTAAGAGAGCTGTGTTACTATATAATCAAGGTTGATTCAACAATATGATTTCTGAATCAGGTTAGTTTGTCAAAATGTTGTACGCCTAAGAACAATGTAATGACAGAGGTTTCAACGAAAAGATGCAAACAAGTTGGGGGTAGGTGGGTGGGGGAACACCCGACGGGGGGTGATCACGTTAACGTGTTACCTTTATCTATCTTTGCAGACATTTTTTGTAAAGTTTGCAAACCCAACAAAGTTGCTTGTCGAGAGGTAACATCTGTCGCAGGATGTTCCCTCCACTCATGGGCGAACTGCCTGTTGAATTGTGCTAAATACAAATTCGAAAGACTCTTTGTGCCTGAAAGAGCTCATCATTCCATTCTCTCCAATAAGACACTCTCTGTCCAGGACTTGTAACAAGCCTGGTGTAGCAGAGAGATGACAGTCACCACAGAGCTTACGATTTCCCTGCAATAGATTTTCATGATTGACGAAGTGGTCCATTTTTTTAGATGCAGCATCGAAGTTCTGTGCATTAAAAATTAAAAGTCCTGTCAAGAAAATAAGCACAAACCACTGATATGTATCTGAGACCATACAAGGTGAAAATGAAATCCACGGGTTTGTTTTTGTGGAGATGCAACTCAGAATTATATCTCTCAGCTGATCAATACAGCACAGTTGCTAAAAAATACCACTGTTGCTAAATTAACATGAGAATACCATGATTTCCACTTGATATCTCGGAAAACTGTTTCAAAGCTTAGCTAAATTAGGTGACTGATGCTCACTATAGCACACACACAGCCAATGTAGCACATATGAATGCTGCTCACAAAATCTTGATTCTTGCATTATATATCAATGTTGACCTGGCATAAGACACAGGCAGATATGTCAGCCATACCTTCCTTCTTTTACTTCGGACAATGTGGGATTGTTGACCTTTCCATTTAATGCAGGGGTCTGAGGCCCACGGCCAATGTGCAAATTGCGGCCCATGGGACAAAACATTGTTGCCCCCCACTTGACATCAAAGTTTAGTGTTAGTGTATGATTTTCTCCCAAACATCTTTTTGCTGAGTCGTTACCGTAGGCGATTTATAGTTTTTTAATCCCTTATGGAAGTGATCCTCAACCTTTTTCTGCACCACGGACCTTTAACGGTTGGGGTACGGACCAAATTGCAACACCATGACGCACCCAGAGAGAGAGAGTTCTAATCAACTTTACTTAGGCCCACTGCACTGGAAGTTCACAACAGCAGAGTGCAGCAGATGAAGCAACGTAATAGAGGACAGGCAAGGCCGGTACAAAGAGGACAGGCAGGAGGATGCTTGGGTTCCAAAAGTCCATCAAGACGGCGTGGGGAATCCTGAAGTCGGGCAAGAGAGTGCAGGGGTTCCTGAAGTCTAGCAAGCGTTGTAAAAGTATTTTATGTAACTCTGTAACTTTACTGTTCTTTGGGGAACTATGCTTTTTATCTGACCATCTCGCATGGGGGGTCGATAAGTCAAAATCATACCATGTGCTCAGTCTCGATGAACAAGATGTCCTTGCTTAATCAACTATCTGTCGTCCAAAACAATGTGTCCTTCTCTATCGAGATCATAAAACCAAGTAATCACACAAGCATACCTTCTAACTGATGGAATGTTGTCCTTCAAGACAGTACCTCCTCTCTATATATAAAGAGCTCGCCTTGTGTTTTTTGTACTCTCCTGCATACTACTCGGTGCTCTGCATGACTTGTACCTTTTGAGGCCCCAAAATAAACATCCAAAGCCCATTCTGACCATTCTTTGTTATTCACCAACTTTCTAAAAGAAGCCTCCAAAAAGATTCCACAACACAAGAGAGCGTGGAAGTCTAATGGGAGAGCATTGTTGTTCCTGAAGTCCAGCGATAGAGCGCAGGGTTCCGGAAGTCCAACAAGAGAGCTTTGGGCTCCTGAAGCTCGATGGGAGAGCGCGAGGGATTGAGAAGATTGGACAATTGTACTGTTTTTTAGGAACACTTGAAACCCTTTTTTGTTTTACTTCTTCATGATTGCTAACTGTATTGAAGCAGAATGCAGACCAGTGATCCCCAAATATACCACATTTCAACCTCTTCTTCTTTGCCTTTCAGCTTTTCCCCTCAGGAATCCTCACAGTGAATCATCTGTCTGTCTTTAACAGGTGTTTTGTTTTAGGCATGTTTTGTTGTACTTTTTTGAGTGCTTTTAAGAAATGTCACCATTACATTGTAAATGTCCTTGAATTTTATATGTATTACACCTGCCCAGCGACTGCAGCAGAAAATTTGCCAATTGTCTGATATTGGTACATTTGCAGAAATGTTTATTAATGTGCATTTGCTCCCTTTCATTCACACATGTAATCTGCCTTGCTGTGACTAACCCTCATTCCACTCCTTTCCAGGGCTTACATCCACGTCTCCAGATTTTCTTTTACTTGCTCTCTACTCTCATTACAGATCACCATGTCTTCTGCAAACTGCAGTGTCCATAGAACTCTCTGTCTAACATCATCTGTCAGTCGGTCCATCAGCTGATCCTTGATGCAGGTCCACCCTCACCTTTGGGTCCCCTTGTCACACCTACGACACACCTCAGATATCTTGCAGCTCTCATTTCTGTCCTGCACCAATCTAACATCCTTCACTGCAACTCCAGACTTCCTTATACAATACCATAGGTCCTCTCTAAGCACCCTCTTGTATACTTTTTTCTAAATCTGCAAAGTCAAAGTCAACTCTACTGTCAATACTGCCATATGTTCACACATACAGAGCATTGAAATAGCATTTGTCTAAGACCCACGGTGCAAAAGTAAAAAAGATTGTAAATAATTAGTCTCAGAGAACATCGACGAGTTATGGTGAGGTAGATATGGTTAGAGTGTAATTTTCTTTTGATTTGTTTTTAAAGTGACTAAAGTGCTAAGGTGTAGTTGCAAGATAAAGAAAAAAGTAATGTTACATCAAAAGTTTTTACAGTGCATTTTTTGCATTTAAGTGAATGCATAAGTGAGTGTATGAAGAACTTCTTATGGCAGGTATCTGATGATAGTCCAACGTGTGTGTATGGGTAGGGGCAGTGGGGCAGAGCTTGGAATGCATGTGTGTGTCTCAGAGTCCATAGTGAGTACGTGGTGGGGGGCAGAGCCTGGAATGTGTGTGTGTGTGTGTGTGGGGGGGCTCAGAGTCCATAGTGTCTGCATGTGGGGCCACTCTCACAATGCCTTGGAGGCTCTTGTGGGGGGATGCAGTACCACGCTGTGATGCAGCTGGTCAGGATGGTGGTCAATAATGCCCCCGTAGAAGGTGGTCATGATGGGGGGTGGGGCTCTGACTCTCCTCAGCTTGCAGAGGAAGTAGAGACATTGGTATGCTTTCTTGGCCAGTGACGCAGTGTTCGTGGTCCAGGAGAGGTCCTCTGACACATGCACATCCAGGAACTTGGTGCTGCTCACCCTCTCAACCAGGGCTCCGTTGATGGTTGGAGGGGTCCGCTTGATGCGCTCTCTCCTGAAGTCCACAACAATCACCTTCATCTTCTCCACGTTTCGAGAGAGGTTGTGTGTCAGCAGCGTGAACGGAAGGGGGCTCAGCACACATCCGTTGGGAGCCCTGCCCTTCCTGCTGACCCGTAGTGCCTGTGGTCTTCCCTTCAGGAAGTCCAACAGCCAGTTGAACCTCAAGGCCTTGAGCCATAGCTGGTCCAGTTTGTGAGTTTTGGCTTCTGGGGGATAACCATGTTGAATGCTGAACTGAAGTCGACGAACAGCATTCTTACGTACGAGGCTTAAGTGTCCAGGTGTGAGGGCTGAGTGGGGAGCGGTGCAGATGGTGTCATTAGTCAAGCGCTTCGACCAATACGCAAACTGGTAGGGATCAAGGGAGGGGGGAGGACTGACTTGATGTGCTCCATGACTAACACTTCATGAGGATGCAAGTGAGTGCAATTGGACAGTGGTCATTGAGGCAGGAAGAGTACGACTTCATCAGGACTGGGACAATGGTTGTAGCTTTGAGGTTGAGGGAACAACAGCCTGACTCAGTGAAGTGTTGAATATGTCCGTGAGGACATACCTGAGTTGCTCCGCACAGTCTCTCAGTAAACAGACAGGAATGTTGTCAGGACCCTCGGCTTTGTGTGCGTTGATCCTGCTAAGGGATCTCCTCATGCTGTCTGGGGAGAGTGTCAGTATCTGGTCGCTGGGGGGGGGGTGTTGTCTTCTGTGCAGGGGTGCCGTTTTGTGCCTCAAAGCGAGCAAAGAACTCGTTCAGCTTGTTCAGCAGAGAGGTGTGGCTGCCACAGGTCCGTGGTGCACGCTTGTCTGTGCAGGTCTGTAACCCCCGCCACAGGCTGCGAGTGTCTCAGCTGCTGCTGAAGCGGTGGGCAATCCTCCTTGAGTACTGCCTCTTAGCCTTCCTGATACCACGGGACAGGTCGGCCCTAGCTGTCCTCGGGCCAACTGGGTCCCTGGCTTTGACGGCAGTATTCTGAGCCTTCAGGAGCCTGTGGACCTCCCCTGTCAGCCAAGATTTCATATTTCATTTCATCAGCATAGATGCAATAACAATACAACTACCTCCTTGCTTTTACACACAAATTTAGTGCCAACAGTGCTAACTTCTGCCTTTTTTTTTTTTTTTGAAGATGGCGCTGGAAGACAGCTGCCTGTTGCAGCAGCTCTGTGTATTTATTACATTTTCACCTCTATTCCTTCACTTTCTTGATATATTTATGGATCCTATCCACTCAAATCTGGCGCGTGGGACAAGACTCAATTTTTCCCGTGCATTGTGCTGCTTGTCTTGATTCTCTCCTTCAACATATCAAGGAATATGATTACCCCCGGGAGGAACTTTTACACTGAAGGAAAGGAACTGGACTCCCCGCTGTGCGCATCCCAGAGGAGCTATGGCGGAACAACCGTCGGTTTGCTAGCGCAAAGGTGAGACAGCGGACAGAGAGGGACAGGCGATGCAAGCCCTTCCTGCCCTCAGTCATCATGGGGAACGTGAGGTCGCTGGCCAACAAATCAGACTCGCTGGCAGCCCTCATCGACAGCCAGCATGTCTAGAGGGAATGTAGCATGCTGTGCTTCATAGAGACCTGGCTTCAGGTGAACATACCGGACAGCACCATTGACCTGCCCGGCTTCTCACTGAAACTTGTGGACCGGGGGAGACAAAGCAGCAAGAAGAGAGGAGGAGGGCTTGCCGTCTGTCAACAGGAAATGGTGCAACCCCGGTCATATCACTGTGAAGGTCTTTGTGTGCGCCTCTGATGTGGAGCTTATGGCAGTAGGATTTTTCCCCTGACTGCCTCCTGCATGAGTTTACACTCCATCTTGGTGCTCATATACGTTCCCCCGTCTGTGGCCACAGCCACCGCCAGTGACGTCATCCACTCCACGATCGCGGACCTGCAGACGAGCCACGTCAGCGCTCTCATTCTGATCATAGGGGACTTCAAACACGTCCCTCTCACTCCCGTTCTCCCCACCTTCACCCAGAATGTAGACCGTACAACGAGAGGAAATAAAACCCTGGACCTTCTGTATGCCATGTGAGGGATGCCTACAACTCTTACCCTCTTCTCCCTCCGGGCAATTCGGACCACAACCTGGTACTCCTGGCCACCACCTTTAAACCAATGGTTAAGAGACAGAAGGCCAGCACCAGCTCTACGAAGAACTGGTCCAAAGCCACAGAGGTGGCACCACAGGACTGCTTCGATGTCACCGACTGGAGTCTTTTTGAAAAGGACTTCGGTAACGAGATCAAGGGCCTCTCTCGTTGTAACATACTACATCAATTTCTGTGAGGACAACATAGTCCCATCCAAGAAGGTCCGTTGTTTCAGCAACAACAAGCCATGGATCAACAAGAACAATAAAGGCCATCTTAATCGGAAGAAGAGAGCCTTCATGGCTAAGGACCACCAGACCTTCAGGGCTGTCCAGAAGGAACTGAGGAGGAAGCTGAGGGAGGCAAAACTCAAATTTAAGGAGAAGGTTGAGTCCAGGATGGAGCAGAACAAATCAAAAGAGGTTTGGAGGGAGGTGAGGAAGATGACAGACTGTGGGAAAACCACAACTGGAGTCAAAGGCGGCCCTGAATTTGCCACAGAGCCTTTTTCTTCAATAGGTTTGACTACCCGATCTGCTCTGACGGTGGATCCCGGCCCCCATCCCCCATCCCCCACCTCCTCACCCTCTCACACCTCTGCTGTCGGCTCTGCTCCATCCCCCATCAACACCTTGCCTCTCCCCCATCCCCCTCCCTCGGCTCAGCAGCAGCCTCTAAGGACAGCCCCCCACCCCCTAACAATAAACTGGACTGGAAACACAACACAGATGCCCTCTACAGGAAGGGTCAGAGCAGAATGTTCTTCCTGAGGAGACTGAGGTCGTTTGGTGTCTGCAGCTGGCTCTTCAAGACCTTCTACCAGTCTAAGGTGGCCAGCACACTCTTCTTTGCTATAGTGTGCTGTTGGGGTGGTGCCAGGACTGGTGAGGTCAACAAGCTTGTGTGGAAAGGCTGCTCTGTGGTGGGACTCAACCTGGTCCATCTTGAATCGGTGGCTGTGGGGATGGTGAAGGACGAACTGGGAGCTATCCCGAACAATCCTTCCCACCCCCTGCACAATGAGCTGTGGCATATGAGAAGGTCATTCGGCCAACTGCTCATCCCATCCTGGTGCAGAGCTGAACGCTTCAGATGCCCCTTTGTGCCAACGACCATCAGACTGTATAACAGCAGTCTGGATGGCACACCACTCTGACTGCTTGGAGATGCATCCGTGCGACCACCACCTCATTACTCACTCGCTCACATGTGTCTTGCCCTTAACTATGCAGTCCGTAACTCTGTAGTCCACTTTACCCAGAATGACATGACTCCTTCGCATCCTGTTTATTTAATCAGTGCCAGTGTTCCATTGTCGTCGCCTATCTGTCCTTATCTTTGTCAATTTGGTTCTACTCTCACCTTTACTGTTTACTTATTTATTTATTCTACTCTTACTCTCACTCTTACTGTGAAGAAAGGACAGCCAGAATGAAAGGAAAGGATTACAAAGCAGTGGTGAGAACAGCGATGCTGTATGGTTTGGAGACAGCGGCACTGAACAAAAGACAGGAGGCAGAGCTGGAGGTCGCAGAGATGAAGATGTTGAGGTTCTATTTGGGAGTGACAAGAATGGATAGGATCAGAAATTAGTCCATCAGAGAGGCAGTACATGTTAGATGTATTGGAGAGAGGGACAGAGAAGCCAGACTGAGAGGGTTGGGTCATGTACAGAGGAGGGATAGGGACTATATTGGTAGACGGATACTGGAATGGGCGCTGCCAGGCATGAGGTCTAGAGGAAGACCGAAGAGAAAGTTTATGGAGGTAGAGAGAGAAGATATGAAGGTAGTTGGCGTGAGAGAGGAGGATACAGAGAATAGGGTTAGATAGAGATGGTTGATTCGCTGCGGTGACCCCTGAAAGGGAAAAGCCGAAAGGAAAAGAAGAAGACTTTCACCCTTATCTTATCTTACGCTCACCCTTACTGTGTATTATTTATCCATGTATGTGTATGTGTATGTATATGTGTGTATGGACATGTAGAGATATATATGTGTGTGTGTGTGTATGTATGTATGTATGTATTTATTTATGTTTTTTTTTATTGTTTAGTGCTTATTTATATGTTGTCTGTTTTTTTGATACTGTTATTTTTGTGGTGCCGCGACAAACGAATTTCACCCATGGGAATCAACAAAGTCTTATCTTATCTTATCTTATCTTATCTTATCTTATCTTATCTTATCTTATCTTATCTTATCTTATCTTATCTTATCTTATCTTACCTTATCTTGTTCTGAGAGGTGTTTACATTTGCTCTTGTTTTTGTTTCTTTGCTCTATATTTATTTGATTTTCATCGCTTGAAACCTGATCTGGGTTCTAATTTCGTACCACATACTCTAAGGTGTGCTGGTATGACAATAAAAGTTCCTTGAATCCTTGGTGTCTGTAACATCATCCATAAACTTTGTGATGTCTGCTGTAACAGACTCGGTGTACTCCTGGAGGTCCATGGTGTTGTTGGAGGTGGCAGCCCGCTTAAACATGTCCCAGTCTGATGTGCTAAAGCAGTCACCCGTACATCCGTACCTGCTTGCAAACTGGTCTGGTGACTTTGACCATTGGTCTGTATGCCGGCATTAGCATGATTGAGATGTTATCAGAGCCACCAAGGTGGGGGAGGGGTAGGGCCCTGTAAGCTCCTTTCTGGGTTTGGTAGACGTGGTCCAGAGTGTTGTTTCCCCGAGTGGGAAAGTAAATATGCTGGAATATGTTGGGGAACACATTCTTTGAGTCAGCATGATTTAAGTCTCCAGCCAGTATGAGGAGGCCGTCTGGGTGGGTAGTCAGCTGCTCACTGATGTGCTGATTACGCCCATTCAGACCCTCCAGCCTGGTGTTGTTGCTGGGGCTTGGAGGGATGTAAACAGCCACAAGCAATATAGCCATGAACTCCCATGGCAGGCAGAACAGCTGGCACCTTATTGCCATAAACTCCACCAGTGGCGAGCAGTGTTTAAAGACCACAACAGCTTCACAACATCAGACGTTGCTGATGTAAACACCGATCCCGCCGCCATGGGTCTTACCTCCATCGGCAAGAGCTCTGTCCGCACGGTAGCATGTTAGCTCGTCGAGGTGGACAGCGCAGTCCTGTCGGTGAGCCACGTTTCCACAAAAACAAAGACTCAGCTCTCCTTCATAGTCTTCATAGCATTCAGAAGTTGCCGGATATGGTCCAGTTTGTTTTCCAACGAGCATACGCTGGACAGCACGATGGTGGTTTTGGTTAGCCGCTAGCCTCGTCCAGACACCTCTGGGCTTACCCCTCCTCTGCTTCCTCTTGTACCGACTGTGGCACTTCCACAGCAGGCGAGATGAAGGAGTAGGGGGCAATGGCAGCGTGGTCCCCTGGAGCAGGTCGCGGTCCTGTAGCTCTGCGACGAGCGCAGAGTTTAACTTTGTTGGAGAACCTCTGCCGATGGAAAACAGAAGCTCCCGGCTGAATGTGCGACTTATGACAAACAGGACAGACGAAGGCGAACAGAGAGAAGCTGCAGCGTGTGCGTGAGCCGCTATTATGGTATTAAGGTGTTTTGGAACCTTCTTTGCACTTCTCTAGCAACATCCTTAAAACAAATACTCCATCTGTAGTACTGCTCACAGATGCTCACTTCTGTCCTTGGTCTGGGAACGGCATTCATTTATCTGGGCTTGGGGAGGACAAGGAGGACATTGGCTCTCGCACCTCTTCGGGCTACATTCAGTGGTGCATTTATCAACTGGTGTGATGGAATTTTTTTTTGACCATTGCCTTTTCATCCTTTTACTCCAACCTTGTGTTCCCACTATCAAGGATGCCCTCATGATCTGATTCAATCCGATCACCTCCACTCACACCTTGTTGTAATAGTTTCCTGAAGATGCACTTTTGTCTCCTTTTGTCATCTCTTGTCAACTTCTTGGTCTCCTTTTAATTCTCTCCTGTCTTCTATAACTCATAGCCTTCCTGGAGCAGCAGTTTCACCTCTTCAAGTCCCCAACCCCTCCCCGACATCCTCCTGGCCCTCCTGTATTCATCCCACCTCTAAAGCCCTGCTCTCTCCTCCTCACTAATTTAATTCCTTTGCAGACTGCTCTCACTATGTAACTTGAACTCTATGCGTATAATATCAAATAAACCCAGAAAGACAATATCTTTTCTCTCAGAATCTTTATTTCACTCTCAAGATGAATTTCCACGGCATCAGTTAATATTTGCTCCCCAAAAATGCAAAGCAAGAGATGTACACACATGGTTTTCAGTTTCAACCAGACTTGCTTAAATTCTTAAAGATACAGTATCTCACCTATTATCCAAGGAATTTCCCTTTTGGAATTGTGTCCTTACTGTGTTGTCAGTGGCATTAGTTTATAAGGATCACGCAAGAGAAAGTTCACTCTAGGTGAGGCTCCAGATTTCATAAAACCCAGAGGATGAACAGCAAAATGAAGCGAGGTGCCATCTTCTGGAGCCAGGCTTTGAATGGGAGCATATTTATGAGCATTTAGTTGCAAGGCCTTTGCCTGAGGGGTTTGGTTGGGCATAGCTTGAATGAAAAATATTTAGCAATCGCCATTTGTATTTATCATTCTCAGAGAACAACATCAGACTGCTTGAGTTGCATACAAAATTTTAGACCTGCATTAACCAGCCTTCAGCATGGCAAACTAGTTCTTGGGACCTGGAATATTACCTCCCTAGAAGGAAAGGTTGGTGACAGGTTGAGTTGTACAGGCTAGAAATAGTTGGACTCTTCTCCACACTTAGCATTCGCTCTGGAACAAAGCTCCCGGAGAGAGAGCTGGAGATGCTCAGGGAGAAAGGCATTGAGTGGGAGTAGGAATATTCATTCGTTCAGTGAGTGCCAGTTGTGGAGGACATCATGCCATTTTGATAAGGAGAATTGTTGATCAGGTCGAGGGTGACAGAAAAGCAGGAACAGCAATTTGCTGACCAGACAGCAATAGCATACAGCAAAGTGGGCTAAAAGTCATAGGAAGAACAAACAGGGAAGCCAATAGGGGACAGTGGTGGTGAGACATCGGGGGATCAATTGACGAGGATAACTTGCTAACTACAGATGTTGGATAACTCATGAGGGGTGGTACTGACAGGAGGAGATTATCAGAAATGGACAAATAAACGCCCATAGGGTACAGGATGAAGAAGAGACCAATCAGAAGACGACAGGAAGAGGAGGTCCAGAGAGGACATATGGAGTCAGAACGAGATGAAGAACTGTTGATCTTACGAACTGACCCACTAGCTGTGTCAGGGACTGAAGATCCATCCAGGTCCCGGAGCTTCTCAACTGGTAACCGCTGAGCTTATGTCTTCTTCTTTTCCTTTTGGCTTTTCCCTTCAGGGGTCGCCACAGCGAATCAACCATCTCCATCTAATGCTATTCTCTGCATCCTCCTCTCTCACACCAACTATTTTCATGTCCTTTCTGACCTCATCAATAAATCTTCTCTTTGGTCTTCCTCTAGCCCTCCTGCCAGGCAGCGCCAATTCCAGCATCTGTCGACCAATATATTCACTATCCCTCCTCTGTTCATGACTGAACCATCTCAGTCTGGCTTTTCTGACCTTCTCACCAAAACATCTAACATGTGCTGTCCCTCTGATGGACTCATTCCTGATACTATCCATCCTCGTCACTCCCCAAGAGAACCCCAACATCTTCATCTCTGCGACCTCCATCTCTGCTTCTTGTCTATTCCTAATGCCAGTGTCTCCAAACCATACAGGACCGCAAGTATCACAACTGTCTTGTACACCTTTCCTTTCATTCTGGCTGTCTTTTCTTCATTGTCACTGTTTCTGGACCATACAGCATCGCTGTTCTCATCACTGTCTCGTACACTTTTCCTTTCACTCTGTCTGATAGTCTTCTATCACAAAGAACCCCTGACACTTTTCTCCACCCGTTCCAACCTGCTTGAACCCTTTTTCATTACCTCTTTTCCATCCTCTCCATTGCTCTGGACTGTTGACCCTAAATACTTGAAATCCTCCAACTTCTTAGTCTCCACTCCCTGTAGCCTCACTGTTTCACCCGGGTTCCTCTCATTCACACATATATATTCTGTCTTGCAAACAAGAAGGGGCTCAGAGCTGATCCCTGATGAAGTCCCACCTCCACCTTGAACTTCTCTGTGACACCTACAGCACACCTCTTCACTGTCTCACAGCTAGCATACATGTCCTGCACCAGTCTAACATACTTCTCTGCCACTTCAGACTTCCTCATATAATACCAGAGTTCCTCTCTCGGCACCCTGTCGCATGCTTTTTCTAGGTCTAACAGCTGAGATTATAGATAGATAGATAGATAGATAGATAGATAGATAGATAGATAGATAGATAGATAGATAGATAGATAGATAGATAGATAGATAGATAGATAGATAGATAGATAGATAGATAGATAGATAGATAGATAGATAGATAGATAGATAGATAGATAGATAAAATGAATAAATAGATATGTAGAAATATTGTTTTGTTTTGTGTGATGCTTGGCAAAGAATAAACTAGGAAATGCAACTGCTCATGTTGTCTCCATTCATTCCTGATAAAAGAATGTGCAGGAGGACTGGTCGAAGGACGCCAGACTCCGACACAGTGTCTTTGAGTTTACAACAATAAGTTAGGTTTGCCTCCTTGTCTCTATGCAGGTTGGAAAGGGGATCTCTGATGTTTGTGTGCGCCTATGCACCAAGAAGTCCATCGTAGGATCTGGACTTTTTGAAGTCATTCGTAAATGTTCTGGATAAGAAACCACTGGAAAGCACCATGAGAGTTGCCTTCTTTGACTTCTCCAGTGCCTTCAACAGTGTCCGTCCCTCCCTCCTCAAGGACAAGCTGCTGAGTACACAACTTCACCCCGACATCACTGTCTGGATCCTGGACTACCTCACGGGACAGCCGCAGTATGTCGGGGTGGACGGTTGTGTTACTGAGGCTGTGAGGTGCAGCACAGGTGTGCCCCAAAGTACGGTCCTGTCTCCCTTCCTTTTCACCCTCTACACCTCCAACTTCCGTCACTACTCCAGTTCCTGCCACCTCCAGAAGTTCGCTGATGACTCTTCCATCGTTGGAGGCATCAACAACGATGACGAGGAGTACAGAGACCTGATTGCGAGTTTTGTTGAGTGGAGCAACCAAAATCACCTCCTACTCGACATCTCCAAGACAAAGGAGGTGGTAGTGGACTTGAGAAAGAATCGGAGGAGACCTATACCAATCCCCATCCAGGGTGAAGAGGTGGAGATTGTGGACTCCTACAAGTACCTTGGGGTCCATATCAACAATAAACTGGATTGGACACACAACACATATGCCCTCTACAGGAAGGGTCAGAGCAGGATGTTCTTCCGTAGGAGACTGAAGTTGTTTGGTGTCTGCAGCTGGCTCCTCAAGACCTTCTATCAGTCTATGGTGGCCAGCACACTCTTCTTTGCTATAGTGTGCTGGTGGGGTGGTGGCAGGACTGGTGAGGTCAACAGTCTGAACAAGCTTGTGAGGAAAGCTTGCTCCGGGGTGGGACTGAACCTGGACCACCTTGAATCGGTGGCAGTGGGAACAACGAACTGGGTGCTATCCTGGACAATCGTTCCCACCCCCTGCACGATGAGCTGTGGCATATGAACAGCTCATTCATCCGATGGCTCATCCCAACGCTGTGCAGAACTGAACGCTTCAGATGCTCCCTTGTGGACACGGCCATCAGACTGTATAACAGCAGTCTGGACGGCACACTACTCTGACTGTTTGGAGGTGCATCCGTGCGACCACCACCTCACTACTCACTCGCTCACACATGTCGTGCCCTAACCTGGTTGTCTACTTTTATCCCTATCGATGTCACTCCATTGCATCCTGTTTATCGTTGTCATTGCTCCATTGTCGCCGCCACTCTGTCTTTATCCTTTCCCTTGTTATTGTCGATTTTGGTTGTCTAACTTTCACCCTTCCTGTTTATTTATTTAGCTTTACATTCATCTTTTTTTTTAAACTTTTTAACTTTCTGTCTTTTTATTGTTTATTTTGCTTTTAATTTTTTATTGCTTATTTATATTTAGAATATTTATTTATATTGTTATTGTTGCGCTGCTGCAACATAGGAACTTCACCTATGGGGATCAATAAAGTACTATCTTATCTTATCTTATCTTATCTTATCTTAGTGACTCCATGGTTCTTTTGAAAAACTGAAATGCTCACATGGGCAATGTGAACTCTGGAGAAGGGTGATTCAGAGGAAAAAACACTCCTAATCCAAATAGTGTTTTGGTTTTTTTTGAGTTCTGTGTTCTGCACTTTCTCTGCTCTCTGTGTACCAGAACACCTTAGACCAAATATCAATCTTCTTTTTCTTTCGGCTGTTCTCTTCAGGGGTGCACAGCTAATCAACTTGCGATAGAATGGATAAGGTAGCAGGAAAGTCTGATGGACAGACCTGGTAAACCCAAAGGATTTGTTCAGGTTAACTAGGAACATTCATTCGTCTCTGTCCACAAAGTCTTCAGGTCACACCTCCGGAGGAATTCCTGCCACATTTAGGGGTACACCGGGGACATGGAATGTAATTGGTCCATGTTTAAGTCCTCAATTATGGATGAGGCTACTCGGATTCAAGGTTAGAAGTTACAGCTAGTGTGCCCAAGGACAACTGCATTGAATAGATCTCCTTGTCCACTAAAAACTTTTCTTTTTTATCTTTTTGTCGTTATTTGTTGCACTTGACATACACTCTCAGACATTTGGTATGATCAGTATACAGTATACTTTCACTACAGGCTGTACTGCTTTCAAGTGTTCAGTCCTTCAATAACAAATTGGATGGTCTGTGTGCATGGATGAATTACCTGTGGGATATCAGGAGCTTGAGTTCACGGAAATTTTGCTTGAGTTCAAGGAAATGTGGCTGGAGCCCTGCATTTCCAACCACACTGTCACAATGAACAGCTTCTCCATTGGCACAACAGAATCAATAACTCAGACAAGTCAAAGGGAAAGGGGATATTCTTCATAGTGGGCCACCAACATCTGTGCTTTAACAACTCAATGCACATCAGCCCTGGAGCCCTGTCACCATTGGAATCAGACCCTTCTACCTTTCCAGAGAATTCAGGTCAGTTGTCTACATCCCTCCACAGGCTTATAAATCACAAGCCCCGGATGAACTGTGTGGGATTTTTTTACGGACATGAAAACACACAGCCAGATGCTGCTATTATTGTTTTGGGGGACTGTAACATAACTAATATGAGGAAGGTTCTGCCAAAATACTATCAACAAATCTCCCAACCCACCAAGGGATAGGAGATTTTCATTCATTCAGTCACCACTACACTATTCTAATACTACTGCAATCCCCCACCCTGCCCAACTTTTAGACAATCACCATGTCATCCTGCTGCTGCCTGCATACACACAGCCGCAAACAGGAAAAAAATAGTTCCTGGTGTCATTCACAAGATTGTTGAAGTGGTCTCACCAGCTTTGCAACAATTGACTGACAGATGTTTGAGAAAGTAACTGACGGTGACTGATGAGTATGCGGACCCTGTTGCAGGTTACATCAGTACTTGCATGGATGGCATTGCACCCAAAACCTCCATTTGCAATTACCCAAATCTAAAATCATGTATCAGACCAGAGATTAGTGCTAAAGTTGAAGCGCAAACCTCTGCTTTCAAATGTGAGGACTTCATACCGCAGCCTTGACCAAAAAAGGGCTGTTGAATGGTTTGCAAATCAGTTCAAAAACAGGGATACAGAACTGTTCACTCAATTCCTCCTGAGCAAGCTTAGCAGTTTCTATGCCCGGTTCAACGATGGTTCCACAATTACAGTACAGTCACTACTGAACATGGTATTGATATAACTGCTGTCTCAGGTGTCCTTCCTGCAGAAAGGGGAGGAGATATTTAGTTTGATGGCCACAGGTAAGAAAGACTTCCTGTGGTGCTCTGGTAGGATTCCAGTACAGCATGCAAGGGGTGAGAGGTTTTGTCCATAAAAACTGAGCAGCTTCCTCAGCATCCTCCTCTCAGACACCTCTGCTAACAGACTCCAGTTCTACTCCCAGGACGGAACAAGCCTTCCTGATGAGCTTATTGAGTCTGTTAGCAACAGGTGCCTTAAGCCTACTGCCCCAGCACATTACAGGGTAGAGATAATGCTGAACACCACCATGTGAGAGAACATCTGGAGCATCATTCTGCCCACTTTGAAAGCTCAGATTCTCCTAAATGAAACCAGGTGGCTCTGACCTTTCTTGCATACTACATCTGTGTTTTATGTCCAGTCCAGTTTATTGCCTATGTGTACACCCAGGTACTTGTCCACAATGTCCATATTTGTTCCATTGATGGAGATGGGGTTCAGACAGATCATCCATTTTCTACAGTCCATCACCAACTACTTCGTCTTTGTGACACTGAGTTGCAGGTGGTTTAAGCCACACCGCTCCACAAACCTGTTCACCACACTCCTGTACTCAGCTTATTCCTGAGTAGGTCAGATCGAATTGTGTCAAAAGCACTCGAAAGTCAAAGAACATGATTCTCACAGTGCTATCTGCCTCCTCAAGGTGAGCTTAAGTCCTGTGCAGCTGGTAGATGATGGCATCTTCCGCTCCTATCTGGGGCTTGTGTGCGAAATGCAGGGGGTCCAATGCTGGTTTGACGACAGAACGAAGATGCCTCAGGATGAATCTCTCCAGTGACTTCATGGCATGTTATGTAAAAGCCACTGGTAAGTAGTAACTGTGTATTTGGCTGTTTTTTCTTTGGCACCAGGACCAAGCATGAGGTTTTCCACAATCAAGGGACAACCGTCAAACTCAGGCTTGGTTGAACATACATTGAATACCATCACACAGCTGAGTAGCACATCGTTTGAGCACTTTAGGGGGGCAGGGCTGAAGTGAACAGACGGGAGCAAGAGCAAGACGTTGTTGAGGAGAGATAGTGGGTGATGAGGGTGCAGCTCAAAGGAGGGGATGAAGAGAGGGGTTTGAGGGGAGTGTGCTGGGAGAGGGGAGTCACGAGGGGAACTGGGGGAAGGGTTGGCATAGGACATATCACAAAATCTGTTAAAGAACAAGTTTAACTCACAGGCCTCCTGTAGGTCTCCTTCTATCCCCTGGATACTCGTTTATTCATGGCCAGTGATCGTTCTCATACTGCTCTACACCTCCTTCCTGTTGTTTCGTTGGAGTTTGCTTGCCAATTTCATCTTGTATGACTCCTTGCCCACTGCACTCTGTTCATACTTTGCTTTCATCAATTCCACTTTGTCAACTTTCCTGAATGTCACCTTTTTCTTGTTCAATGTCACCTCTATGTCCTTTGTCAAAATCTGGACTTGATTTTCTTCTTTCTCCTCTCATCTGAGCGGCTTCTTCGGTCTGAATGGACTGTGGGGAGTTTACGAATAGAGACTGAAAAAGGTTGAAAAGTCCGTACACCAAGAGGGCTCCAAAATAAAGTTAATTTAAGCAGAACAGCAAATTTTGATATTTGCTCTTCTTCAAATGCTTCTGAAGAACAACAAATGTTGGCTCAAAATGTTATGCTACAAATTACGTTTGAGCCCTCTTGTTGTGGTGACTTTCTCAATATTTTTCAGTCTATGTTTTCTATGGTCAAGCACCCACTAACAGAGCAGCGAATGTGTATGTTTTTCTTTTTCCTCAAGTTTCCGAATTTAACCACTAGGGTTGCGGGCCAGTCTATGTTGTGATGGCTTGTAATGCAAATCTGTCTGAATTCTAGCCAGAGATACAGAAACTTTGTCAAACTAAAAAAAAATCTCTAAAAAAGAGAGATGCCTTAGGCACAACCTTTCACCTACATATAATGCCATTGGCATTGGGTTCCATCCCAAGACAGATCAGCTTAGACAGACCGGACCTATCTACATCCTCCAAACCACCCGGAAATATCCACCACTGGAACCAGACCCCGGTAAATACCACCTGAGTCTCAGTCCATGTGATCCAACGGATTCCTCTCCGTTGTTTCACATTCTGGGAGTTTCGACTTATCACACCATTATCACAACAACCCCCTTCAACCTACCTTCTACACAACAACCCACCATTTGCATAGCAAGCCATCGCATCTTAGCCCAGCCCCAAACCCTGGTGGTTATATTCGGAATCTCCCAACAGCCCATTTGAGCTGAAGGAGCATCTCTGATGAGAGGTGAAACATCTTCAAGGGAAGAAAATCAAGTCAATTAGGGCCTCTTCAGTCTCCTGCAACCACCTATTTACCAATTTTGGTGGTCGCAGATTGCTGCTGGACTGCAAGTATATAAAGAGGCCTCAGGTGGACCAGATCGTGATTTGACCTCCTCAGGTGGGATAGGGGTATGGAGCTGTATGTTTCTTCATTGATAGCATGCAACAGAGTTCCAGGGTTTTATTTTCTCTGGTCTTTCAGTCAACAAACTGTTGGGAAGGGTTTTTTTCAGGGTGATATGGTTAAAATCCCAAGTGTTCGCTTGAAAGGCATTGGGGTGCAGCCTTTGTATTTCACATCGCAGCGCTGATGATGTCAAAAGTCCACGACACGTCTACTGTGGGAGGAATGTAAACAACAAAAATAATCGGACCTCTAAAATAACCTCCTTTTTTCTTCCCACTGCTGCTCCAATTACTGTCCCCCCGCACAAACTGAAATTCAGCTACACTCTGAGTCTATTATTTAGTTGAGTCTCTTATTTTGTAGCAGCCATGTCTCCGTGAAACACATGACAGAGCTTTCCCGAGACCCCCCCTTGCTCCTTGTGAGTGATAACTCAGCCATCTTATCACAAGTGACCTTACATTCCCCATAATGATCGAAGATATTGTCAGTATCTCTTCTTCCTTAGCCATTGTATTCTCCTGGCTCTGCAGCCCAGCAGCCCATATATTTCCTCTTCAGATCCTTGGGGATGAAAGAATCAACAGGAGCGATCTGGCACGTTGCTGATGGCACTGGAAGTTAGAAAACATGGAGGTCATAGAGAAAGACATTTCATCTGCATTAAAGAAGCACCTGCGGACCTCAAATGAGGACTTCAAACAGCGGAAAGAGTACTTTAAGGAACTTCTGAACCCTATGTACATTCCTGTTCAGCGACAGAGTTGGTCAAAGTTGGCTGATCCTATCCATGGTCAGCCATGTCAAGTGTGGACAAGATTAGACCAGAGATGTTAAAGGCATCACACTTGCTGGGCTGCCTTGGCAGACATGCCTCTTCAGTGTTGCATGGAGGTTGGATACAGTGCCCAGTGTTTGCAGACCAGGGTGGTTTCCCGTTTTTCAAAAAGGGTGTGGTCAAACTACAGAGGGATGACACTGCTCATCTTCCCAGTGAAATTTTACGCAAGGGTACTGTAAAGGATAGCTTGGCTCATTGTCAAACCTCAATTTAAGGTGGAACAATGCAGATTCCATTCAGGTTGTAGTACAGTGGACGAGCGGTTTCCTTTTGCAGGGATCCTGGAAGGTCATTGAGAGTATGCTCATCCTCTCTTTATGTGCTTTGTAGATTTTCAGAAGGTGTCACGATTTAGGGTCAAAGCCAAGTGCCAACACTTGCCAAGACTACAGGGAGGTTCTGGATACTCAGATGCTGGGCAGGAACAGATAGGCAGACGTTGGGCTGGACAGGAAGGCCAGGTAAGCGGACACTGGTCTTGACAAGGTGAAGGCAGGAACAGGAAGCACTGCACAGCTGGGTGTTCCTGCCAGGTTCCTGGCATTCCAAGATCATCCGAAGGATGTCTGGTCCAGAAATGGGTGGCCAGGTTGGATCCACTGGTTTTACACCCCTGAGAGGCGTCCTGTCGGGGAAGAGTGGCGGCCAGGGGACATGCACTGAGTCCCATCAGGGGAGTGGTGGCCAGGATAGATGTATTGGTTTGCACCGCCAGGAGGATCCCATCAGGGGAGTGGCAGCCAAGCGAGATGCACTACTTTACACCGCCGGGAGAAGGATGAGGGATGCAGCTGAGAGCATGGGAGACCGTGAGGACTGAGGGTAAGCAGGGGCATGGCAGTCCTTGAGGACTGACAGACAGAGGCGAATGACCCGGCAACCAGGGAGACGAAAGCTCCAGCTTTCAAGTTCTTCCTGATTGCCGGTAACGAGCACATACCATACACTCCAAACACACAGCAATCAATGGCACATTAACTGGCACAGGCTGCCACGCGCCGGGAAAGCACACCGAAAAGCCAAACCCTGACAGAATGTATATAACTGTGTCCCACACAGATGGGGAGCGGTGGGTTTGTGGTGCCAATGGGACCGTTAATATGTTTCTATATTCTGGGCACAACGTCAGATGTATTTTTGGTGATGCACTGGGCTCCCCGAGGACATCCCTTTATCACCAATTCTGTTTGTGGTCTTTGGGGTCTAAAACTCCCTCAGGCTGGCCTCTAACTTTATCTCCAAAACATCTATCATGCGTTTTCCCTCTCATGGACTCATTCCGGATCCTATTGATACATGTCACTCTCAAAGAGAACCTCAACATTTTCATCCTTATTGCCTCCAGTCTTCTCCTCAGTGCATCTAACCCAGACAACGTTGCTGGTGTCACAACTGTCTTCTACACCTTTACCTTCTTTTTGGCTTATACTTTTTTACTGTATTTCTCACCTGACACTTTTCTCCACCTGATTGCACATGTTTTGTCATCTCTTTTCCACACTAGCTGTTGCCCTATACTGTTGAATCCCGGTACTTAAAGTCCTCTACCTTCTTTTTTTCAACTCCCTGTAGCCTCACCATTACTCTTGGGTCTTTACCATTTACATACGTATTCATTCTTGCAGTGGCTAACCCTAGGTATGTCCCTTTCAGGGCATACCTTCACCTCTCTAGATTGTCGTCCACCTACTCCCTGCTCTCGCTACACATCACACTGTCATCTGCAAACATCATAGTCCATGGAGATTCCTGTCTAACCTCATCTGCCTGTCCATAAGTTCATCCTTCATGCAGTCCACCTCCACCTTGAATTCCTCTGTCACACTTACAGCATACCTTAACCTTTTCTTAGAAGGGCTCTTTCCTGTCCTTCACGACTCTAACATGCTTCTCGACAACTCCAGACTTCCTCATACAATACCCTGTTGTTTTCTTGGCATCCTGTCGTATTTTTTTTCCAGATCTACAAAGGCACAATTCAAGTTCCTCTGACCTTCTCTGTACCTCTTTATCAACATTCTCAAAGCAAACACTGTATGTGTAGTATTCTTTGTTGGCATGAAACCAGACTAGGGTTTACAAATGGTCACTTCTGCCCTTTGTCTAACTTCCATTATTTCCCCTAGCTTCAATTTATGGGTCATCAACTTTATTGTTCTGTAGTTACCACAATTGTGAACCATTGTTCTTAGGTTCATTGAAAGGACTTGCTGTTACAATCCCTAGTGTTTGCACCATTTTAAAATGGGAGTCTTTCAAGGTATGGTTGCTACAGGGCTTCACCAGTGGGACACATCATCAGTTGTGTACCTGCGCATCACAGGGTGTTTCAGCCACTTATCACAATACACCCTCTACTGCAGCAGGCCCACCATGGGTTGATCAAGCCTGGGTGTGTGTCCCACGGTTAGCTGTGTGCCTGAGCAGCCAAGGTGGTGTCACTCCTCTCTTTCAGCGGTGTTGGCCAGTTCTTTAATGGTTTGCCTGTGTGCCTGTCCCCCGACTCCAACCTCTCTAAGGAGCTTTGCAGTTGAGCTAGCTATAAAGCCCCGGCATCCCACCTCCACTGAATGCACTCTTATCCTCCAGCCTCTGTACTCTGCCTCAGCTGCCAAGTTGGAATAGCGCAACTTCTTGCGCTCGTACACTTCTTCAATGGCATCCTCCCAGGGAACTGTCAGCTCTATGATGTAGGCAAGGTGGCAGGACTTAAACCAGAGGACGACAGAGCAGGGTTTGAGGGCCCAACCCTCAGTTTGTTCCCCTCCCGAATAAGCACTGAGTGGTGTCAGTGCACATTCTGGTTGTTGAAGGGCTGGGCATTGATAGATAGCCTTTTGCCCTCAAGTTTATCAGCCAGGCACTTGATGGCCTGATTGTGTCTCCAAGTGCATCTCCATTGAGTGAGGCTGGTTCTGCAGCCAACCATAATGTGCTTGAGTGTTGCGGGGGTGGTACACAGGGGGCAAGATGGGTCCTTTCCAAGCCATAGCTGCAGATTTGTGGGAGGGCAGCACATCATATGTAGCTTGGATGTAGCTGTCCCGTGAGGATGATGAAACTGAGCCGGTTGGATTCCATGCTCAAGAGCTCGCTCCATGTGAGTTTTTTCCATAACCCCCTCCCACCTCATCCAGCGGCCCTGCTTGGCTTGTGCTACGGCTTTGGAGCGTCTGTCTGCTTCTTCCTGTTGATTCATTTACTTTCCCACCATGGTACAATGCTCAGTTGCAGATGTCTTCTGCCAGAGAGGTGTTAAAACTCCAAGGCCAAGGCCTTCTCTTCCTTATTGGACGAGGCCCACTATATCCCGATGCATGAGAGCAGATTTGGCCTGTTGCACCGCTGTTCCGGGGGCTCACTTTACCCTGTTGCTAGGGTAGGATCAGCAACTCTTACCGTGGGATCCCAGGAATCAGTGAGGGACATGTCCAGCCTCACCTTGGCACACTTGAACTCTTCAACCAGACTAGCAGTGACAGGGCTCCTTTGCTGTAAAGTCCCACACTGCTGACGCATTCGGGAAGTCCAAGCCATTTTCCTTATCCTTATTCCGTCACATGAATGTTCACTAGCCTTTCCAGTCGATTGGAATGGCTAAGTGAGACCTCTTACATGGTTAATGGCCACAAGAGTCTGGGTAGTGGCCCAAAATGGTAACACCAGAGCTTCAATTTCCCAGGCAGTGGAGTGTTGTTGTTTTGCTTTAGCCCATTAGCCAAGTCCTGCCGGAGTTGCTCAAGTTTTTGGGTGTCTTTGAGGTCTGTGTTATACCATCGATCAAGGCTCTTGATGGGCTTCTCTTGGACCGTTGGAATTGGCACACCGCTGATGTAGTACCACTCATCTGCGAGTTGGCCTTTAACGATGGAGATACTGCGTGACTTGCTTGACTTGAATTCCATTCTTCCCCACTGGATGTTTTCCTGGAGTATCTGAAGCAAGCGTCTGGTGCATGGTTTTGTCTTTGTGATGATCGTCATATCATCCATGTCAGCTCTTATTGGTGGAAGACGCAAACCACTCTTGGTCCTCTCAGTTACCACAGTAGCTACCACAACTTTGCACCATTGTTCTAAAAAATGTCATCAGCTAATTTTTTCTGTTACTCAGGTTCCTCAGGCACCCACCTCTGGACATCAAGTCTGCCCATCACTCAGGAAATTATGGGATAATGTCTGGCAAGAAACTGGCATAATCCATTACAAGTAGTCCTTTCCATAAAGAACTTTGGCAAAGGGCCCCAGGATATCCATGTGTATTTTCTGATGGATGGGATTCCAGTTATTGACAAATGGCTCTAAGGGTTAATTTATTTTCAAGAAAGTCTTGTGGTTCTCCGTATGGCAGAAATCCTCAATCATAATCTCCATTATTTAAGCTTGTTGTAGCAAAATTTTTAACAATGTATTTATTCATTTTTTTTCTCTTCAGTTCTTACTAATTTTAGGGAGTTTAGAGTGAGCAAGAACTAGATCGATGGGTATTGCCATCTTCAAATTAGTTACCCTTGTCTTTGAGATGTAAATGAACTAATGAATGATGACCTGAGGAGGTGGCTCTCCCATGTCAAGCCATCTGTTTGTGCAGTGGTTGTTAAATTACCCATAAAAGTCATTACATTCCTCACTGCACTTTACGGCGAATGCAACATTTTAAAGATTTTGTGTCAGGGTGTTCTGTCTTTCTGGTACTTTGGGGAATTTTTGTCTTTTTTTAAAAAAAAACTTCAAATTAGGGTATGGAATTGTCCTTGAGTTTTTAGTGCCATTATCTTGTTCAACACTGTTTGTTCTGTTTTTTTAAGGATAAAGATAATACTTTATTGATTCCCATCGGGGAAATTCAGGTGTTGCAGCAGCAACATTAGAAAACAAAAAACAAAACAAAAAAACAGGAAAGATATATACACACATATATAAATGCATACACATATGCACATATGTCACCATACATGCCCACACACACGTATACATAAATATAGACACACGCATACCCATACCAACAAATAATATATACACACATATACACAATATACACATACACATATATACACACACATATACAGATAGATAGTACACACAAGCAAGAATAAATAGAGTAAGTGAACCAAAGTGAACCAAAGTGACCCATAGTAGTTATGGGCACCACACGTGTGAGTGGGTGACGGAGTGATGGGGTGACGGTCGCACAGATGCCCCCCAGGCAGTCAGGTTTGTGTCCCGACCAGACTGTTGTTATACAGTCTGATGGCCGTGGGCACAAAGGAGCGTTTGAAGCGTTCAGTTCTGCACAGGGGTGGGATGAGCCGCTGGCTGAACGAGCTGCTCATATGCCACAGCTTGTCCTGCAAGGGGTGGGAAGGAGTGTCCAGGATAGCTCCCAGTTTGTCCTTCACCCTCCGCACACCCACCAACTCAAGATGGTCAAGGTTGAGTCCCACCACTGAGCGAGCTTTCCTTACAAGCTTGTGTGTCCAGTCCAGTTTATTGTTAATATGGACCCAAGGTACTGATAGGAGTCCACAATCTCCACCTCTTCACCCAGAATGGTGATTGGTATAGGTCTCCTCCTATTCTTCCTGAAGTCCACTACCACCTCCTTTGTCTTGGAGATGTTGAGTAGGAGGTGATTTTGGTTGCTCTACTCAACAAAACGCGCAATCAGCTCTTTGTACTCCTCGTCATCATTGGTGATGCATCCAACAATGTAAGAGTCGTCAGAGAACTTCTGGAGGTGTCAGGAACTGGAGTAGTGACGGAAGTTGGAGGTGAAGAGGGTGAAAAGGAAGGGAGACAGGACAGTACTTTGGGGCACACCTGTGCTGCACCTCACAGCCTCAGTAACACAACCGTCCACCCCGACATACTGTGGCTGTCCCGTGAGGTAGTCCAGGATGAAAAGGTGGGGGAAAAGGAAGGGAGACACGACCGTACTTAACCGTACAGGGTGAAGTTGCGCATTCAGCAGCTTGTCCTTGAGGAGGGAGGGCCGTACACTGTTGAAAGCACTGGAGAAGTCAAAGAAGGTGACTCTCACAGTGCTTCCTGCTCCCTCCAGATGGGAGAGAGGAAGATGATTGCATCCTCCACACCCATATGCTGCCTGTGCGCAAACTGCAGAGGGTCCAGGGAGGCAGACAGCCCTTCCTTCAGGTGTCAGAGTACGAGCCTCTCGAGTGACTTCATGACATGCGACGTTAGAGCCACTGCCCTGAAGTCATTGAGAGCACTCGGACGTCATTTCTTGGGTACTAGGATTATGCAGGATTATGCATCCTCCAATGGTCAGGCACCTTCAGCAACCTCAGAGAGAGGTTGAAGAGGTGCTGAAAGACTCCTGCAAGCTGCCCAGCACACACCTTGAGAACCCTTGGGCTGATGTTGTCTGGCCCACTGGCTTTGCTCTGCCTAAACCTGGAGAACTCCCTCTGCACCTGGCTGAAGGTTAGGCTGAGGCCATGATTGGGGGGTGGGGGGATTGGGGATCAGTGTCTATGACAGTACACAGAGGGGAGGTGGGATGGGGTGGGGGTGGGGGGTCTGGCAGGGGGAACTGCTGGTGGATGGGGGGGAAGGAGGGGGTTAGTGCTGGCGTAAAGTTCGTCGGAGCTCTGGTGGGTGTCATGGTGG
>CAAKHD010013013.1:0-12685 GCA_901007705.1 Fistularia tabacaria | reverse complement strand
CCCCCTCATTGACACCTCACCTACAGAACTACAACCGTTCACCCTCTCATTCACACCTCAACTACAACCGTTCACCCTCTCATGCACACCTCAACTACAACCGTTCACCCTCTCATTCACACCTCAACTACAACCGTTCACCCTCTCATTCACACCTCACCTACAGAACTACAACCGTTCACCCTCTCATTCACACCTCAACTACAACCGTTCACCCTCTCATTCACACCTCAACTACAACCGTTCACCCTCTCATTCACACCTCACCTACAGAACTACAACCGTTCACCCTCTCATTCACACCTCAACTACAACCGTTCACCCTCTCATTCACACCTCAACTACAACCGTTCACCCTCTCATTCACACCTCAACTACAACCGTTCACCCTCTCATGCACACCTCAACTACAACCGTTCACCCTCTCATTCACACCTCATCTACAAAACTACAACCGTTCACCCTCTCATTCACACCTCAACTACAACCGTTCACCCTCTCATTCACACCTCACCTACAACCGTTCACCCTCTCATTCACACGTTATATAGAGAATTAGTACTATTCACTCAGTCATTCACATGTTATATAAAGACATAAATCATTCACTCATTCATTCACAGGTCATTAATAGAATTACATTCATTCATTCATTCAATTTCTATACAGAAGTACAACTATTCACTCACGTGTTCACACGTCATTGAGATAAAAGCATTCACTCATTCATGCACGTGTTAAATAAAGCATCACAACCATTCACTCATTCATTTATATGTCCTATAGAAACACAAACGCACTCATTCATTCGTTCATATGTTATATAGAGAAATGCAACCATTCACTCATTCATTCCCAGTCACTGATAGAATAACAACCATTCACTCATTCATTTTCCAGTCGCTGATAGAATAACAACCATTCACTCATTCATTTTCCAGTCGCTGATAGAATAACAACCATTCACTCATTCATTTTCCAGTCGCTGATAGAATAACAACCATTCACTCATTCATTCCCAGTTGCTGATAGAATAACAACCATTCACTCATTCATTCATGTAAAATCCAGAATTATAACTATTCACTCACTCATTCATACGTCATGAAGCCATTCATTCAAATGTTACACAGAATTAAAACCATTCACTCGTTCATTCACACGTTCATAGAGAATGAAAACCATTCACTCACTCATTCATGCACGTTCCATCGAGAGTATGCGAGCATTCCTTCACTCATTCACTGCTGGAGATGAAAGTTCTGTCACCACATCTCTGCCAAACACAAATTCCTCCTTTGCACTTTCACCGGCCGTAAAGTGCTTTCCACAGCGTACAACCGTTCTCACACACACACACACACACACACACACACACACACACAGGTTGCCGGGGTGATGTTGCACTGACACGAGGCTAACGCCAATCAATAGCAACACACCTCAGACGCCCGTTAACTTGAGTCGAAGCAACCCTGCTGTTTCGTTTCGAAGCGGGTTCCTGCCGGCGCCGCACGGAGAAACGTCTCCACGACGACGACGACCGAGCGAAAGCCGGACGGATTTCATGCGAATCGCGAAACGGAAATTCCACCGTGAGACACGTTTGGCAGAAGCAGACGTTTCCCCGAAACTGTCCTCCTGGAGCGAGGAAAAACAAAAACTAAAGGCAGCGAGATCATGTCATTTTTGAAAAAGCCCGGTCGCGGCTGGGATGTGGGGTTGAAGATGAGAAGGTACATCATGGCTTCCAGGTCCCAGCTGGTTGCCTCCAGGTTGGGGTTTTCTTCATGAGAACATCGTGACTGGCGTATTTGGAGATGCTCTGTCTTCCCTCTTCATCCGTCCCAGACTGCTTCTCCGCTCCCCGGCCGCTTCGTCCAGATCCAGAGACACGTAGTCCCTCCGGAGTGTCCTCCTCCTCCTGGTGGTGGGACATACAAAGACCTCCGGGTCAGGAGGTCCAGGAGGGCAACCTGACCAGATGGAGCGGCTCCTCCTGGACAACTGAGCTCCTCCAAGAGAGGCCCCAGGTACCCTGGGGAGGAGCTTCATTCTGGGTGCTTGTATTCCTGATCCGGTTCTTCGGATCACCGCCCACAGCTCCTGAGCAGAGGTGGCTTCGGGGAAGGTAGATCTTCTTCCTCGGTATATCTTCCTCACCGGGACACTCCGACGATACTTGAACTCCTCCACTTGGAGGCAAGATCTCATCCGCCGACTCGGAGAGGCGGGACGGAGCTAACGGAACCACATCATCTGCAAAGAAGCAGATACCCTATCCTGACGCGACCATACCGGGTCCTCCTGACGCCCAAGAAATCCCGTCCCTGAAGGTCGCCGGGGGAATCAGACATCCTTGACGATGACGACTCGCGAGCTCTACCTTCACGAGTACGAAGACGAAGAATCCAAATCCATGCGCTTCGAGAGAAAGAAGAGAGGAACTCACTTCTCGCGGGGGCCCGGGGTTTTTTGACAACAAAAGACGCTTTTTCGCTTTGGCTAGTTGGAGAACACGGCGAATGAAACGAGCTGACAGATGCGTCAAGTGGCGTTTCTGAGTCACGCGCTCCGGAGTGCTGCCGCGCACTGTCGCTCGTTTTCTTCTCCAACCCGCGTCCACGCTGAACTGACCGCGGCGGGTAAATGATGCATTTGTGGACGATGGAAGGTGGCTATTGAAATGAAGTGCTCGTAGGCGTCCATTAGGCTAAACTTGGCTGAATTCCATGACGGCAATCTCTGGCTGCCGGAGAATTTATGTAACTTGTGTGCGAGTTCGCGGGTTTTTAGCTTTTTCAGCGGTGATTAGCTAACACCTGACAGCCCGATCACAACATGGCTGAATAGACTTTACCTCTTTGAAACAGACGGGAAATGGAATTTCACTCTCCAGGTGCACTGGGCGAGAGGCGGGGTTCGAGCTCAGGGCCTCGCCTGGAGGCGTACGATTCTTCGCCCTCAATGTCAATGTCTCCTGTGAACTTCCTGCATGTGTTTGGGCTCACGGAGGAACCCCGGAGAACCCGGAGGAACCCCAACGCAGACACGGGGAAGAACGGGGAGGCTCCACACAGAAAGGGAATCCAAATAGATTGAAGGGGAAGGAGGAAACAGGACCATGAACTTGGACCGAAGGAAATTCTCCTGAGGAGGTTCTGACTTCTCCAAACGAAGGGTCTGTAAACACATACTGTCAGATGGCGTGAGGAGTAAATGCTCATGTGAACTTCAACCGAGGAGGACCCTCGGGTGAGGTCTTGCTTCCCTCAGCAGGAGCTGGAGTGCATACCGAACAAGAAAAAAAAAACATCTCGTGGACTTTCCGAAGCAGAACGGCCGACGAAGAAGACGCTTGGATTTTTAGCGTAATCGCCGTGTTTTGTTCCACCATTCCTGACTATTTAAGGGGTGGGAATAAACGGGCCGAGAGTCCGAGGAAAGCTTCTCTTCCCTCGTCTCCTCTGCCGTCTCCTTGGCTATGCCCCCTGCTCATTAGAGCCTCGGCTAAAGGCCAGAGCTAACAAGTATCTCGGTAACGGACGTGGACGCTGACAGCACGACAGGAGAGAGCAGACGCGCTGACCTTTACTCGCCGCCGCCGCCGCCGCTGTTTTTTTGGCGAGGGGGGTGAGAGTGGAGAGACGAGAGAAAACAGACGGAGGGGAAGACTGATAAGATGAATATCAACAGGAGGGCAGGGGACGGGGGGCAGGGGGGCGGAGGTGGAGCTTCACCTTTTTTGCGACAACATTCGTGAAGAAGAATCGATCAAAAGTCGTAAACAAGGAGGTAAAATATTCAAATTTTCGACGAATTCACGTGCAAACGATACGTCCTGCCACGTGTCCAGGAGCGGCGAAGCTTTCTCCTGCAGAGGGACTGGTCCGGTCCTCCAAGACCATTGGCTACGTCACTGTGAGGTGTTAGCCGATGGGGCTACCTCGGGAAATGCGCTACAAAGCTGCAGCTTTGACACCGGGATCTCGGTAAACTGGACAGGAACGGTAAAGGTCAAGTTGAAGGGCAAAGCGTGTCCAAGTTACAACATGCAGACGACATCGTGGTCCTAGCAAAGCACCTACAGAGACACCTTGATGTGGTGGTTACGGAACATGAGGAAGGCGTGATCAATGTACTCCAAGAAGATAGAATGCGTGGTTCTGTCAAGGAAGACAGAAGCTCCAAGATGTAGCCTCAGAATGAAAGATGGGGCTATCAAACAGGTTTCTTCTTTCAGCAGAAGAACACAACCTTTCAGGACATGGTAAGGAGCAGGTTCCTCAGCAGCGTGTTGATCAAGTCACTTCCTGGTGTGAACACGACTGGCTACGTCACTGTGAAGTGTTAGCTTGAGAAAGAAAGAGGAAGGGGCTACCTAGTGAAACGGGACATTTCTACCGAGCTGCGGTTTTGACACCAGGACTTGTCGACTCAACAGGAATGGCAAAGATCGAGAAAAGAGGTTTAAAAGTTGGAGGGCAGAACATGACTATGTTACGATATGCAGATGATACTGTGGTCCAAGCAGAGGACCTTCAGAGACACCTTCATGAGCAAGGGTGATCAATGCACTCCAGGACGACAGAATGTGTGGTTCTGTCAAAGACGCTCCGAGATGTGACCTCAGAATGAAAGATGGGACGACGAAGCAGGTTTCTTTCTTTCACCTGAAGAACACAACCTTTCAGGACATGGTAGCCGGTCAAATGGTTCCTAAGGAGCAGTCAAGAAGCGAAGAGCTTCCTCGGCAGTGTGTTGATGTAGTCACCTCCTGGTCTGAAGGTCACTGTGAAGTGCTAGCTTATGAAAAAAAAAGAAGCTACATCATGAAATGTGACATTTCTACAGAGCTGCAGTTTTGACACCTGTTTGAAGATCTCGGCAAACCGGACCGGAATGCAAAAGTTCGAGGAAAGAGGTTGAAAAGTCGGAGGGCAAAAACGTGACCAGGTTACACCGTGGTGCTAGCAGAGGACCTTCGGCTCGCAACTGAGAGGAAGGGGTGATCCATGTACTCCAAGAAGACTGGATGTATGCTCATGTCAAGGAAGACAGGAGCTCCAAGATGTAACCTTGGAGCACATGTCAAACTCCAGGCCCGAGGTTGGGATTACCTTTGGCCCGCAGGATAATATTTCGTGACTATTGGAGCTGGCCCGCAAGCACCATTGAAACTACAAGTCCCACAACGCACTACGAGTGCAACGGGTGATTCAGCTGGCCTCGCTGAGTCACCTGTTGTCAACGGCCGACTCCCCAACTCCCCCAAAAAAGGCGGTCTTTGAAAGGTGGTCTATGAATTCATTCACCTAAGGATGAATAAATTCATAGAGAAGCACGATATAATAAATGAAAGAGACAGTTTGGATTCAGGGCAAACAGATCGACCTCTATGGCAGTCATGGAACTGGTGCAGGAAATAACAACCGCAACAGATAATCGAGAATATACAGTGGGTGTTTTTGTAGAGCTAAGGAAGGCATTTGATACTATAAACCGTCAGTTACTTTTATCAAAAACGGAAAGATATGGATTGATGGGTGAATGATTATAAAACTACGATCCAACCCACGTTCACACTGCGAAAAAAAGCAGTCAGAATGATTAATTACGCAGATTATTTTGCCCCAACAAACCGATTGTTCATTAAATTAAACATACTAAAATTAAATGATCTAGTGGAGCTTAACACAGCGGCTGCTACGTATAAAGTTCATAACCACGCGCTCCCACTCTGCATTCAAGAAAGGTTTCAACCTAGAGAGACTCGCTACCATCTAAGAGGAATTCATGTTTATCAAAAAAGTAAAACGAGAACAAACAGCAAAGCCAGATGCGTCTCAGTTAGAGGAGTAGATGTCTGGAGCAGTTTGGATGATACGATCAAAAACAGTAAATCAGTAAAAGCATTCAAACAAAAAATCAAATATAAGGTAATAAGCAGCGACAAAGAACTGGAACAAAATAACACATAAAATCTCCTGTAAAAAGCTTCTTGTTTTCTTTTTTTTTTTCTCTATTTTTCTTTTTTTTTTTTCCTCTCTGTCTTGATGGTAGAATATTTAATAATATTATGTTCTCATTTTGGTGATTGTTGGGGTTTCCGTGTGCTCGGTGCTCTGAACTGTAGTTGCGATGTAACGGGGTTTGGCTTAAACACGTGTTTCACTTCAGCCAAAACCCTTTCAGTCATTGTTTTGGTGTTTTGTAGTTAATTGCGGTTAAACACGTTTGATTGAAGATACTGACTGAATAAATAAATAAATCAAATCAAAAAATCAAAAACGAGGGGTTTCCAGACAGGTGGGAGGCTGAGTAGGTGTTTCCCGGAGCGAGCAGCGGCACTTCCTGGTGCTGCTCGCGCCGACGCGTTGGGAAACCCCCTTTTCTCGTCGTTTTTCCAGGGAGCTGGAGCGTCAGCTCCACGTCAACACTTTGCGCTTCTCTCTAAAGCGAACGAAAAAAAAAAAAAAAAGCGGAGTCAGTGTTTTTGTGCTTGTCGAAAAGTTCGGGGAAAAAAAAAAAAAAAAAAAAAATGAGACCCTTCTCCGGGTTCGTCGAAAAAAGAGGAAAAAAAAGGGGCGTCTGATGGAGAGAGTATGTGACGCCGAGGGAAGCTTCGGCATCCGTCCACAAAGTGGGATGAGAAGGTGTCGCTTATAGAACCATAAGATATAGATGCAACGGATTTTTCTCGTATTTAATATTTAACGTTGTTGTTTATAGGCGAGAAGAAGAAACTTTGTCAGGTTCAGGTTCAAGTTTCTGGCTCAGAGAATATCAGAGAGCAGAACACTGAGCCGTAATATGTTTCCTTCTTGGATGTTTTTTCTTGCATCCCGCAAGGCATGCTGGACTTTTCTTGAAAGGAACTTCTTTTTTGAGCCGTGGAAAAATATCATCATCAGAAATTAGCCTGGAAATGCAGCACATCGAGCCAGAAGAAACTGTTGCAACTGATTTTTAGAATTTATTTCGAGTTAAATGTTGTTCTAATAGGCGATAATTTAAAAGCTGTCGGCCCTCAACTTGTACCAATTATTAAATTTTGGCCCTGGGTGAATTCGAGTTTGACACCCCTGCCTTCGAGTGAAAGATCGGATGATCAAGCAGACTCTTCTGTCACCAGAAGAACACAACCTTTCAGGACATGCTGGTCGATCAAATGGTTCCTGAGGAGCAGTCCAGAAGCCAAGAGCTTCCTCAGCAGTGTGTTGATCAAGTCACCTTCTGGTGTGAACACGGTTGGCTATGACACTGTGAAGTGTTAGCTTGTGAAAAAAAACGAGTTACATCGGGAAACGTGACATTTCTACCGAGCTGCAGTTTTGACACCTGTTTGAAGATCTCGGTAAACTGGAGTGGAACGCTAAAGATCGAGCAAAGAGGTTGAAAAGTTGGAGGCCAAAAAGACGACCAAGGTACACCGTGGGCCTAGCAGAGGACCTCCAGACACGCCTTGATGTGTTGGTTAGAGAGCAAGAGGAAGGGGTTATCCATGTACTCCAGGAAGACTGGATGTATGCTCATGTCAAGGAAGAGAGGAGCTCCGAGATGTAACCTTCGAGTGAAAGATCGGATTATCACAGGTTTCTTCCTTCATTCACCTCACCGGTGCCTCTACAGACGACTCGACGACGTGGGAGATGGACTGCGCCACGCAAACTGGAGGACGTTCTCAGGAAGGGTACGCTAAGTATGATCACCAGGGTGCCGGTACCGAATCGCCATGTTGATCCTGCGTTATGTACGGAAATGAGTTTCAGTCAGTAACACCTGAGTCCGTGTGGTCCTTCGTGTTGAGGGCTCCTCGGACGGATGAAGCAAGCAAAAAGGAGGCGCTACGAAGAGCCGCAGCAGAGAGGAAGCTAGTCTGCGAGGACGGAAGGATGGCCGGGCATCCAGAAAGCTAAGAAGAGAGAGTCGTGTCAGCCCATTTTCACCCAGGTCTTTGGATGCAGCACCAAGAGGGGATCTTCAGAGTCTTTGGGTTTGCAGCGTTTGATCTTTGCCTCCCTCTGTGTTGCTACCTTGCTGTGGTGGGGAGGTTTGTGTACTTCCATGGCCCTGGAGGCTATACCGGCGGGGGTTCTAGCCCTTGGCGGGTCTTTCGGGGTAGAGGTCGCACGAAAGGCAACACCTGGTCCTCCAGGTTGGGGGTTCAACTTCACTCCATAAAACACGACCTGTTACGGATACGCAAACGAGAGTCAACCACGATATCCCGCCCAGGGGAGAAGATGGACCTTCGTCACAAGGACTGATGAGGCAGGGTGGTGGAAGCCGGAAGCACCCGGAAGCCGCTATGCTGAAAACCATCTTCTCAATATGGGCTACAACCAGCACAGGTACATGGAACGTAAGGACCACGTTTGAAGCTGGAAAGACCGTACATCGAGATGAAGCTCTCAAGTGGAACCCCTCAGGGAAAAGAAAGAGAGGTCGACCATGAAAGACCTGGCGCAGAGACTGGGAGGCAGCTAGCAAGAAAATGGGCTACACTTGGGGACAGCTTGAGATGCCGGCTCAGGACCAAGATGCTTGGAGAACTCATGTTGGCGGCCTAAGCCCCAGAAAGGGGGGTAGGCGATAGTAGTAGTAGTAGTAGTAGTAGTAGTAGAGTAGTCGTAGTAGTATTTGCCCTCGGCTCCAAACCGACATGGTGCTAACATTTGCTAAAGAAACCTGTGACCTGTGACGTCACGTGTAAGTCAGGACTTTGGGGTTGAATGTGTCTTTTCCATTGTGACTACATAGAGCCCAAGTTCCCTTCCGGTTGAGCGTCCTGCGACCTCTAGAGAGCATCACAATTATCGTTCTTCCTATCGTTACGTACCTGTGTCTCTTTCAGTCGGTCATGAATACACTTTCCACGGATGCGAGGGGGTGAAATCGGATTTTAAAACCGGTGCGGCGAGCGTGCGGGTCACGAAAAGGCCAACGGGTTCCGCCTTAGAGACAAGCCGCCGAGGGAACGGCAGGGATTATTGTGACCCTGTTCTCATTTAGTAAAGCCTCCCGTAATAACACACTTTACACCAAATTAATGAGTATGAAGCGTTGCGGCTGCTCAGACAGGGATTTATTTAGGCTAGCGTTAGCCTCCTCCTGGCCTTGCGCTGGGTTACCGGCCAAGGCTGACAGGCCGGGATCGTGACCTTTTTATCGTGGCAGGGGTTGGAAGCGGAGGAGGAAGTGGAGGGAAGTTCGTTCTCCGACAGAATCCTTGCAGTACCTTCCAGAAATCAGGCGTGTTCTGGTCTGCTTCTGAACAGGAACAGGACTCACTGTTGAGCCACAGTGGAGCTACGACGTTTCTGACTGGCCCGAGAATGACACGGTAACTTCCATCTGCCCATTCCTCCATCGTCTGGGATTGGGGTCTCGGGGGAGGTAGCCGATGCAGAGAGGCCCAGACTTCCCTCCCCCCGGCCACTTGGACTAGCTCCTCCAAGGCGTTACCAGCCCATCCTAGAGACATGGACCCTCCAGCAGGTCCTGGGTCTTCCCTGGGGCCTCCTCCTGGTTGGACATTCCCAGAACACCTCACCAGGGAGGCGTCCAGGAGGTATCCTTACCTCCACTCCACGAGGGGTAGCAGCAACTCGACTCTGAGCCCCTCCTGGTTGGCCAAGCTCCTCACCCTATCTCTAAGGGAGACCCCACAGAGAGGGCTTCTTTCCACCACTTGGATCTGTGACTTTGTCCTTTGGGTCATGACCCACAGCTCGTGGCCATAGCTGAGGCTTTTTGGCTCAGCTCCTTCTTCACCAGAACAGACCAAGTCCTGCAGAGTTCTGTCACTGTCCTGCCACTTCCTGTCAATCTCCTGTCCCATCCTTCCCTTACTCTTGAGCAAGACACCGAGATACCTGACCCTCCTCCACGAGGGGAAGGACCTCCCCCTCGGCCAGGAGTGGGCACTCCACCTGTTTCATAGTAACTTACAGGCTGAAAACTGAGGTGGAGTTGAAAGTGAGTTCTATATGAATTATTCTTCATTTACTTATTCTGCCGGAAGGGTCGGAACTCATCCCAGCCGTCATTGGACGAGAGACGGGGCTCACCTCCGGCCAGTCAGGGGGCCGCATCGAGGAGCATACCACTACTCACCGCTCCTAAAGACAAAGAGCCATTCACTCGCTCATTGTCACATCATATACGAGCACACAAGTCTGCACACCCAAGCTGCCCTCAACTTTTCTGAAGTCAGTCTGCACTTTGTCCACTACATCTCGCTGCTATAATGTGTTTATTTTTTATTGTTTGGGTTGTTTTTTTTTGTTCCTATCTGGCGTCACTGTGGACAGCAGAATCAGCAGTTTTGGACTGTGGGAAGAAAATCGGAGAAAGTCCGTGGTCCGAGATAAACATCGTGAACCCCCAAAAACACAAAGTCGTTTTCTCGCCGACTGGGTTACACACTAAGAGGTGTAACTCGCGTGAAATCACGTGCTTTTCGATCCGAACACGGAACAATTCTCAACTTTCAAATGTACAATCATCAGCCGCGGCTGTCGGGTTAAATTAAGCCCTCGCTTTGCTCTCTGAGAAGCCGGTAAATGTGCGAGAACCGCGCAGCCGTGTTTAAAACCGCGGGGCAATCGCGGGCCTACAGCCTGGAACGGTAGAAGATAAAAGTGAGGATCTGACCCGCGTAATAGCGGGACTTGATGCTACCCGTACGCAGATCGGGGTAAGTGGTGCTCATCTCCTGGACGACCGCGTTCACTTGGTGCCCGAAGCTCCACGCTAATGTTTAAATACCCAAATTGGCACTTGCAGGAAATGATCTCCGGGGGCGGGTTGATAATGTGATCCCGGACAATTCCGCCGCCCTGACGGGGGAGGGGGTCCTCGTGCGGAAATCACCGAGTCGCCAGATTAAAAAGACGGGCCATTTCGGATGTCAAATACGGCCATTAACATTTTCCCTATAAATGTTAAAGGACGTCGTTAACATTTCCGCCGCGGCGCTATCTCGCCGTCGTCTCGGCAGAAGGGGAGCCCCACAACCGCAGACACGCGGGAAGGAAAAGAGAGAGATCGGCCGTGAGTTTTCCAACGGGCGGACGGGCGGTAACAAGGCGGCTACGACGGGGGGAATTTGCGGTGACATTTTCAAAAGTGTGAAATTCTCTCCACCGTCTCAGCCGATGATGCTCGAGCTAAAGGCTAGGAGGGAAGAAGAGCGCCGAGGTCGAACGAGTTGTCGCGGTTTCAAAAGACATGTTCTGCCTGGTTTGGGCTTCTCTGGAGGTTAGATAGCTTTGATTTCTGAGCTGAACAGACGTTAACAACGTTATTTTCTTTATTTTCCATGCGACGCTGCAAAGCTCAAAGCAGACCAAGGGCTCGTCCGATGCTAAAGTGTTAAAAAGATATAAATACATTTGCATATTTCCAGATGTTTCCATACAAGTGTGTACTGTTCATTTCCTTCTGCCGTTCTGTTCTCCTTCTTCTAGATCCAACCGCAGTGACTCGCACAAAAACATGTCGCGGCGGCGGTTAGCGCTTCCCGGACAGGGTCCATCTGCGCCCTCCGAAACAACCCGGAAGGATCCACCACCAGAGCTTCCACCTGAGCCTCCGTCCACGTGGTGGTCCGACAGGTTTCACATTCTGGGAAGTCTGGCTTCCCCTTTTCAGAGTCTAATCCGGGTAAATCCCCGAAAGTTGTACCTTCGTCCCCACCTAACGGCATCGCGGCTAGCATAGCAACCGTCTTTGGCCTAGTTTCTGCTGATCGATCCTCCCGTTTGCATAACAAGCCATCAAAACCTGGATATTGGGCCGTTGGAAGTGAAGAAGCCTCTGGGATGAAGGGCTGAAACGTCCTCAAGTGAAGAAATTCAAGTCCGGTCGCCGCGACGGGAAGATTTTCGACAAGAATTCACCGTGACCTGGATGACTGAGAACGTCCACGGCTGGGGACGCCTTTCTCCATGTTCTCCACGGGTCTGCACGGGGTTCCTCCGGGTTCCTCCGCACAGTCCAAACACTGGAGACCCTGAATACTCCAGATGTTTGAATGACGCATGTCTCCATATGTGGCAGGACAAGCAAGACAGGGAATGAATGAATGAATGAATGAATGAATGAATGAATGAATGAATGAATGAATGAATGAATGAATGAATGAATGAATGAATGGATTCTCATTGCAACTGCAATCATTCCATTCATCTAAATGACAGAAAACCAAAATCTGGAGCCCAAATCCATTGCAGTGAAAATGATACGAGCGTGTGTGTGTGTGTGTGTGTGTGTGTGTGTGTGTGTGTGTGTGTGTGTGTTATCATCAAGCTAATCACGTTTCGACGAGGTCGAGCGAGGAAACGGGGCCAGATTCGGGCGGCGTGAAAAGGGAAGCTCTCCTCCCGTTCTTCTTCTTCTTCTGCCCGGGAAAATCGGCTGAAGCGGAATCGACGTCGGATGAGGACGGGAAGGCAGCGTAATGGGGTCGACGCCGGGCCTCCAAGAGACGTAAGCTCGAGGAAGCGGTGGAGAAAATGAGGCGGAATGCAATCTGGCATCCCAGCCGCCGCCCGTGTTTTGGCCTCCGGGTTTTTCTCCATTCATACGGTTGTTATGAAACGGAAAACCTTTTTTTTTTTTTTTTTTAATTTAAAAATTTCAAAATTTGCCCGTGCTCTGACCCGATTGTTTTTTCCTT
>CAAKHD010013012.1:23302-34372 GCA_901007705.1 Fistularia tabacaria | reverse complement strand
ATACATCCTCTCATTATAATGATAATGATAATTATAATAATAGTAATAATAATAATAATAATAATAATAATAATGATAATAATAAAAATGATAATAATGATGATGATGATGATGATGATGATGATGATAATAACAATAACAATAATAATAATAATAATAATAATAACAATAACAATAACAATAATAATAATAATAATAATAATAATAATAATAATAATAATAATAATAATAATAATAAATCATCTCTTAGCCCCCATCTGTGTCTCTTAAATACAAGTTATGTCAGCAGACTGCTGGAAAACCATCATCTCATTCCTGCTCTCAGCTCGAGACGAGTTTGAAGAGGTTTTAGTCGCAGCCGAGACTTTATAATATCTCAGTGATTTTATAAAGACTGTGAGTCTCGCAGGGTCACTGTTTTTCACCGGGTATCTGCAGAGCCTCTGTGATTTCACTCCAATGCTTTTCCTTCTCCACCGTGCCGTGATACATCGGAGAGCCGACGCCGTCCAAGCCGGGCTGTTCTGCCAGCTTGGACGATGTCCTTCAACCGTCCCCGCTCATCCAAACCGCCAACGAATACCGCCTCTGCCGCCAATACCGCTCTGGCGATTGTTTGTCTACCAGGTTTCCTGTTCGCCTTTTTTTTGAGCTCATGTGTTGGTTTACGTCACCGAGACCCTTTTTATACTGTGGTAAGCCCAAGCCTAGGAAAAGATCGGATCGAAAACAGCTCAGATGACCACCGTATACTTAACCGTGGAGCGCCGCCACTCCAGTAAAAACTCCTAAAACTTCCTTCCGACTTCCAGTTTTTACTCTGCGTCCATGACGGTGTTTGGACGGGCGTCGGCCCAGTATTAGAGCGACAACTGATCCCAGCAGAGATGTCTAGACTTGCGAAGTTATCCATCAAACTCTGCCTCTGCCTCCAGCTTCGGGCCGGGCAGGGCCGCCCGGACGGCCTCTCTGCTGCTGCACGTCATGTGGAAACACACCGAGCTGCACGGCCTCTACAAGAAGGTACGTTCTCCTTCGTCTCTTGAACGTCCTCTTCAGCAGACGCTGTCTAGCACGTTGTTACAATCGCTTGTTTCTATAATGATAAAAACAAAAACTGTTGGATAGGATAGTCTTCTGTGGGGTAGTTTTTCTGACCGCCACTAGAGGTCAGCAGAGAGTCGGGTAGCTGGTGCTCTTCCTCCTCACGAACCCACCAATGTCTCCTCGTCCTCTCCCACCAGTGGGGCTACAGGAAATCTGACTTCATCAACGCAAGAACAATCAAGGCTGTGAACTCCAGCAGAGACTGAGGACAAAAAGAACAAGCACCAATTCCACCCACATCTGTGAACGCTCGCTGCTCGCCGGCTGTGTTTGGACCTTTTAATGGCTCATTAGCAAAAACCCATCCCAGCGATGACGGCCAATTATTCCCCTCCGTGTTTATGACACAACGCTGCCGCCGATCGTGTTGTCATTATGGGATGTCAGGTGCGACAGTAACTCCACAGGAAGCAGCAAGTGAGCAGGAAATGATCATGAAGGTTGTAGATTTATTATTTTATCCTTTTTTTTTTTTTAAATGAGTGTATAGTGATGATTCTGTGACGCAGGAATGTGTGTTCATTCCTTTTTATGAAATAAACTTTGCTGTTTTGATGCCAGAAGACAATTTAGCTGGTAGAGCCGAGGGTTGGCGGTTCGATTCCCAGCGCCTCCTGTCTGCACACTGACGTGTTCAAGCATTCGCATCATTTAGAAATGGAGTGTGCAGGCCAGGAAAGTCGGTGTGCAGTGATCACCTGCAGCAGTTCCAAACCGGACGTACATTTAATTAATCATTTTTAAATGTTTCTCATTTCAAGTGAAAAAAAAAAAATTTTTTGTCTTTGAACAAAATGTTTTGCTTTTTTTTTTGTTGTTTTTCACTTTCCACAAATCTAGTTTAATTTGCCGGTTTCCCCCCCCAAACCTGTGTTTTTTCACATAAAAAAAAAAAAAATCCGTCTTTATTTCTCCATGAGACGGCAGCCGTCACTCAGGATTCTGAAAACATCTCGGCAGGAAATAAAATCAGATGCGCCAAAACAAACAACAAACTGAATCGAGCTGGTCTTTGTGTCTCGGGGCGCTGAGGAAGCCGGCGAGGCCGGGACGGACACGGGAAATATTCCCTCCATGAAAGCAAACTATAAATATGAAAGAGTTCAAGTGGGACTTATTATACAGGGAAAAAGAGGTAGAAAGAGAGAGAGAGAAATAATGAGCAGGTCTGGAAGTCAGAACTCTGCAGCAGCAGCAGCGTGCCGCTCAGCAGGAAACCCCCCGGAGACCAGGCCGCCCTCACGGCGTGGTTCCTATTTAACAGCAGGGAGGTCGACGCCGGGGAAGCTGCTGCCGAACGCTCCACGTTTGCGGCGAATCACAATGAAGGTTTGGGTGTCCTACAGCGCAAACACAGGTGCGTTTGCATGCAGTTTCCTCGCCTGCTGATCAGGACATGATGGACACGCTTTGAGAACGTATTTCAATAGAACTCCCAATGATTGGTTCGATGGGTTTCTCTGTTCGACAAAATCCAGGTGTGTTGCGGCGGCGTCCTTCAGGGGGCACTGCTGCGACGTATATCTACTCGCTGCAGAAGGACTTTTAATCCATACAACTGTTCCCCTCAGAGCAGTGACGTGCGGTGAGGTTGACGGCTGGTGAGGCGCTGACTTCATCACAATCGGAATCAGCGGCTCTTCGCATCCGCTTTCTGATCGCTCAGCACAAGAGAAGAGTAACACACGTACAGTTGTTGACAAAAAACCCCCTCCACGTTGGGAATGTAGTTCATAGAGCAAAAGTGCTGAAACATTTCAATAGTGACATACAGAGAGACGGCAGTGCGGTCTTCGTGCAGAGCATGCCAGCAGTCAGCCGTCAGTGCGCGATCTACGCTGAGGCTCAACACTCCGCGGCCTCACCGCACATCTCCTCCCAGTATTTGAACAGTAAATGTGAAAATCCAGTGATTTTGAATCAAAAATTTCACATTTAAAATTAGTGAAGTTAAATGAAAATACCTTAAAGTGCAAATCACTGATAAATATAACCATTTCATTATTTTTTCATTTTACACGTTTTCTTTCCAAGATTAGCAAGTGAGGCACGAGATTGACAGGTGAGGCACGGCTTCTCCTGCCTCCCCTGCCTCCCCTGCCTCCCCTGCCTCCCCTGCCTCCCCTGACTGCGCGTCACTGCCTCAGAGTATTCTCCATATCCTACCCAGCTCTCTGATGACCATACAGAGCAGGTCTGAACCACCGCTCTTCAAGATGGTCTACACAAACCCAGCATCCACCGAGGAGCAAGCACTTGGAGGGTGGCGGCAGCGAGGAAGCCCTGCATTTTACCGGGACAGAAAGCTCCCCAGCTCAGCCTGGCGGCCTTCTGCCTCGACCGGACGGAGAGATGGAAAGCAGGAGTGTAATAAAGACAAAAGGGTGTGAGGGAGATGATCCATTGCTACTAATACCAGTAGTGCTAACAGCTACATCCTAGTCGCTGACATGATACAACGAAAGCTTTAAAGGGAGCCCCGCTTGGGAAGGCTAATAGGCATAAATCTGCTTAACTGTTTGTCTCATACTGGAATACACTGTTAAAACAGCACGAAGAATTGTTATTTCTTTAAAAAAGAAAAAGCAATTTATTACACATATTTTAACCCAGGGGCGCCAGCATTGTTTTACGAGCGCAATGCATGCTGGGTTGATGATGTATGGATGCTGCTCGTGTTAAACTTGGCTTTCCGCTGGTGTTAACTTTCACTCGGTACGGTGTATACGCTAATGATGCCACATTGTGCTGCTTTTGTGCAGCCTCGGGGAAACAAAGGGCCTGATGCTGGTCTGCACAGCTTTCCAAGGGACAACAAGAGAAGGAAGGAGTGGGAAATTGCTTGTGGACGCACACAACTTCCCAGGGACCCACCGCCGTGTTCTCGCCGCTTCTCTCCGGATTCATTCACGCATTTAAGATTCAAGATTCAAAGCGTTTATTGTCATATGTACGCAGTGGAAACAATGCAATTCTTACTCTGCTGTCCGCAGTGCATTAGCATGCAACTGCGGAGCGAGCAAACATGTCTGCCATGGAGGGCGCCATGTTTAGCCGAGCTAAGCTAAGCTGCTGAAAGAGCTCACGAGTGCCGCTAGTTTTAAACGACACTGAGGCCAAACGTTTTCTTTAACAGGCGGACAAAAGGTCTTGGGAAAAGAGGGCAGCTCGTTCAAGGAAAGGCTGCAGGCAGGAGACGTTGGACGTTCTCCTGCGAGGACGTCAACAGCCCGCTACTGCAGACGTAGCATCTGATGACGATAGACCAGCACCGACATGATCAGGGAGGAAGCTAACGGTCGGTCAGCACAGCGGTCTGGAAGTCGACAGTGAGCAGCCGACAAAAGAGGAGCGCCTTAAACAGACGCTCTCTCTGTTTGCATAGCAACGATAGCAAGCACACCAGCGACTTTGGCTGACTCTTGGCTGGCCGCCTCTTTGTTCGTCTTCATTTTGAAGCTCATTCGGACTTCTGTCTTCAGCGTTCTCCTCCTAGCTCACGTCTCGCTCACAACCCACACAGCGACACAACAGTGGCGCCTACAAGTGAAAAGTTTTTCATACAATTTCATACAAACTAAGATATGTTGAGGGATTTTACTAATGTCGCTGTTATAGATGTTGATCAAATAGGACAACAACGTCCTGGTAACCAGGAATCCCTTTGACATTCATAAAAGAAATCGTAATTAGCCAGAAGCTGCGGCTACCTAAATAATACAGTGATAGCTTTGATATTCATAAAAGAAAAATAACAATGGCGGATGCCTGGCGAGACGCTGCTGTCGCTAAAGCCACGCCCCCTGGGAACCTGGCCAATGAGAGAGTCCAGAGACTCGGGAGACGATCGGAGGTTGCTTTCACGTGCTAATGAAGGGACGTGAGCGGACGCAGGATGGGAATGAGATGTGCCTCAGAAGACTAAGCCTATGGGGGCAGAGCTAGCGGCTAGGCTAGTGCTAACTAGAAGTTTTCACAGAATGGAAGGTGAATGGAAGGTGGTTTGACTCCAAGCCCTTCTGTTGGAGGAACTAAACCCTTGTGCACGCCGACGGCAGCCACAATCCTTGGCCTTGGCACGATGTGGAGAAAAGCTGCGAAGACGCCAAATCCTTCAAACAAAAGCCCTCTTGTCGTCCGCCCGACGCTGGTCCTGCTGTTCGCAAATGAACGTGGACGCTGGACTTTTACAGTGTTCACACACACACACACACACACACACACACACACACACACACACACACACACACACATGCAGACACACTCATTCCACTTTCTTTGAGCAAGAGATTAGCCGCTTTTTGGCTTTGCGTTATATTTATAGACCGGCATAAAAATGTCCAAAATTCTAAAACAGCCGACGGTAACAGGTGCAGAGACACATGAGAACGGCCTTGTTTGCCGCAGGACTCGGAAGGAGGCTCCGGCGAGCAGCGCCGCACCAAGGTTGCACTATTACATGTTTATCACAGTGTAATAGAAAAGCTTCTTTCATCAGCATCACAGGAAATCAGACCAAAGGGCTACTTTACACTGAGCCCATTGTCGGCTGCGTCAGCACCCGGGGCACATTGCTGCCGCCGTCCTCGGGCTATTCTGGACACAAAGAGAAGACTTTCTTCTAAGGGTGATGATTTCGAGGGATTTTCTGGCGTCCGGGCCGTCTGAGGCCGCGGCCCGTCAACGGAGCCGCCGCTGTCTACTAGCGATGACGTTCGTTCTGACGAGGGTTCAACGCGGGGTCCGACCCTGTCGGTGCCTCAGTGTAATCTGATTACATCTGTCGGTAACAATCATGTCCATTCTGCGGGAAGGGCTTTCTACGTTCATGTAACTCAAATTCAGAGTTTTAGAATGTTTATTCACTTTATTAATATTTGGATATAAATCTCCTCCTTTCTTTCTCATAATTTTCTTTAAAAGCCGCCGTTTCTAAAACGCTCCCATCGACTTCACACTGGATTTCACATTCACACACTCACAAACACAACTCTATATGACGAGAGAATGAAAGGATGAACGGCTGCATGTCCAGATAAAGGTTGTGAATGAGTGAGTGAATAGTTGTGTGTCTGCATAACAAGTGAATGGGGGAGTGAATGGTTGTATGTCTCTATTTAAAGTGTAAATGAATGAGTGAATGGTTGTAGGTCTTTATAAAGGTTGTGAATGAGTGAGTGAATAGTTGTGTGTCTCTATTTGAGGTGTGAATGGGTGTATGTCTGTACAACAAGCAAATGAGTGAGCAAATGGTGACTGTCTTTATAAAGGTTGTGAATGTGTGAGTGAATGGTTGTTTTTTTGATATATATAATGTGTGAATGAATGTGTGATGAATGGTTGCGTGTCCCTATTTGAAGTGTGAAAGTGACCAAGTTAATGTTTATGTGTCATACAGACACACAAACATTCACCATGAGGGGGCCAACGGTTGTGTGTCTCTATAAAAGGTATGAATGAGAGGATGACTGGTTGTATGTCTTTATAAAGGTTGTGAATGTGACCCCATGATTGACAGGTGACGGGTTCGGGGGAAACTCCGCCTCTCGGCCGAATTCCAGGTATAGGAATGAATGTCTAAATGAATGGATATGAATGTTATATGTTATATAATGTTTGTTGAGAAATCCCTTAAAATGCTCGTGGATTCACGTCTACATTTTGGGGGCGGGGCTTAACCCTCCGCATCACACCAGGACGGAGCCCACGCTCGTCGCTGCCGCTTGTCGTTTTCTTACAAACCCCCGGTCGCGTGGACTGCCCGACAGCTTCCTGCGTGACTGAGACGGCGCCGTCCTGATTCCCGCCCTCGAGGGCCTGCCGTCTCGAACGGCTCGTAACAAATGCGCCCCCCTCATATCGACCGCTCGGTCTTCTTATTTCCTGAGAACCTGCGGCCCCCGGGGCTCAGACGCTCCGTTCGCTCCGCTTTAGATTTATTCAGGTTAATCCCCTTGTCTCGGTGAACGGCGGAGGACCTCGTCATTATGAAAACACAAGTCTCTCTGGCAACAGACAGTCCGATAACAGAGAAGGGGTATCATCGGCCGAAAGGAATGCGGGCGCTCCTCTCAGGGACATCTGATTTGTCTCAAACTGGGACGGTTGCAAACCTCCGGAGCCCGAGAGAGAATAAAAGTAGGTCCTGTTACATTTCCCCGGGCCGCCCGTGTCCACTCGCATACGCAACACCGTCGCCATGGTTTCCAGCTTCGGTTTGGATTTGTTTTGCCCTCAAAGATCTGCGCTTGACTTCGACACGTCCCGGCGGAATTCCAAGAATCCGCAAAGTCCCGGCCGAGGGACCGGGGCGAAGACGCCGCCGCACGAAGATCATGTGTTTCTCATGTTCCTTTTTCGCGATTGAAAATGAATCACGGCGTCATTTTGCTCCGGCGCCGCCGCCAGATGTGCTTCCGCCTTCTCGCCACGTCTGACTCGCGCCGCGGAAACCTCCGAGGGGGGAGAAGAACCCGCAGCCGGAGAGCAGACCGGGGATCGTCCTTTGAACGAGCCCTGAGGCCCCTGCCGTTCCCACGGGTCTCACGGTCCCAGGCGGTACCAGGCCGCGTCCCGTGTCCGGAGGGAAAACCGAGACTTCAGGTTTGAAACGCCTCGTAGTTCGGCTTTCGGGGGCCGAGCCGACGAGACTCGTGACTCGGACGGGTCGCCGAGGTCGTTCCCTGAGAGCGGAGGGCGAAGCCGGAGAGACGGAGCATTTGCGAGTTTGGGAAAAGGAGCGGTAACGGGAGACACATGTGAAGCAGGGATTATCAAAGTGGAGCTCACGAAAACAAGGGGGAAGGAGTGGCGAGTCCAAGAAACCCCCCAAAAACACAAACCTTTAGCATCACAGCAGAGACTGTTTGACAGCAGAAGGTGAACCAAAGGTGTGAAAGGACATATTTTCCAGAATCGAAGGTCTGGCACAAAGTCATGTCTTCGTTCCAGATCAGAACTCGTTCCAGATTGACTGCAGCAGCTCAGAAAGGACGACAAGAACACGAGGAAATGATTTAGAGATTTGAAAGGAGTCATAGAACAAACAGATTCATAAAAAATCATTGATTCATTAATTCAATGATTCATTGATTCATTGATTCATTGATTCATTGAGTCAATGATTCATAATTCATCGATTGATTGATTAATTCATTCATTCATTCATAAATACAATGATTGATTGATTGATTCATTCATAATTCATTCATTCATTGATTCATTTATACATTGATTCCTTCATTCATTTATAAATTAATTCATTTATTGATTTATTCATAATTCATTGATTCATTGATTCATTCATTGATAAATTCATTCATTCATTGATTCACTCTCAACACCACTTACCCTGCTCTCAGCGTCTGTCATGCCATATAGAGCCATACAACCATTCACCATCTCATCTGCATGTCATGTGGAGATAAACCACTTGTTCCCCACTCATTCATACATCCACTCATTCATACATCCACTCATTCATACATCCACTCATTTATACATCCACTCATTCATACATCCACTCATTCATACATCCACTCATTCATACATCCACTCATTCATACATCCACTCATTCATACATCTACTCATTCATACATCCCGTCATTTATACATCCACTCATTCATACATCTACTCATTCATACATCCCGTCATTTATACATCCACTCATTCATACATCCACTCATTCATACATCCACTCATTCATACATCCACTCATTCATACATCCACTCATTCATACATCCACTCATTCATACATCCACTCATTCATACATCCACTCATTCATACATCCACTCATTTATACATCCACTCATTCATACATCCACTCATTCATACATCCTCTCATTCATACATCCACTCATTAATACATCCACTCATTCACATGTCATATAGAGACGTACAACCATTCACCCTCTCATTCACACACAGAGAGAAACCACTCACCCTGTCATCGTACAAAAAACAGAAATAGGTCGCTCATTCATTCATTCATTCATTCATTCATTCATTCATTCATTCTCTACACCACTTATCCTGCGCGTCCAACCATTCACCCTCTCATCCACACATCTCGTCGAATTAGGGTCTCCAATGGACCTCCTGCATGTGTTTGGACCGTGGAAGGAACCAGGAGAACCTGGAGGAACCCCACGGGGAGAACATGGAGACTCCACACAGAAAGGCCCCCTGTGGGAATCCAACCAGGGACCTTCTCGCCATCAGGCAGAAGATGTTTTGGAGAGAAGGTCAGAGATGGTTGGGTCATGGACAGAGGAGGGCGAGTGAATATATTGGAATTGGAGGTCTAGATGAAGACCAGAGAGAAGATGTATGGAGGTAGTTGGAGTGAGAGACGAGGATCCAGAGAATAGAGTTAGATGGAGAAGGTGGATTTGCTGGGACTCCTGAAGGGAAAAGCCCAAAGGAAGAGAAGAAGACAGAGTGTGCAGAAGATACTGACTTGCACTTTATCACCAGACACGTCTCTCAGCCGATGTTATTTACGTTGCTGTGTAAAATAAAGTGAAAGTGAACGGCTTCATATATTTATATGGTCCGTGAATGAGAGGGTGAACGTCTTTGAGTGAGAGGCTGCATGGTTCCCCGTCGATACGACATGTGAATGAGTGAGGGATTTTGTGTGAACAAATTAAATATCTTGTGCGCACGAGATAGTAACTTGTACCTTCAACTTCACTGAGCGGATGTTATTTACGCTCTGTAAAATAAAGACAAAGTAAATGACTTTATATATTTATGTGATCTGTGAGTGAGAGGATGGATGTTTGTGTGTCTACATGACGTATGAATGAGTGCGTGATTTTGCCCGTGCAAAAAAATAACTTGTGGGAACAAATTGACTATCTTGTGCGCATGAGATAGTAACTTGTACTTTAGCACCAGGAACCTCATTCGGCGGATGTTATTTATGTTTCTCTGTTAAATAAAGATAAGGTAAATGGCTTTATTTATTAATATGATCTGCGAGTGAGAGGATGAATGTTTGTGTGTCTGCATGACATATGAATGAGGGAGTGATTTTGTGCGTGCAAAAAAAATCTTGTGGGAACAAATTTACTATCTTGTGCGCACGAGATAGTAACTTGTACCTCAGTAGATGTTATTGACGTGGCTAAATTGTAAAATTTCACGACACATTTCTTCCACAAAAGGTGGCACCTTAGCACAGACATTTCATCTGATTTCTCCCTTAAAATGAATTAATAATGATTAAATAATTGAATGAAAAGAATGTTTAAAAAAGGCAGTTTGAGACATGAAATTTATTCATGCATTAAATTTTTAATCTATTTTTTAAATTCTCAAAAGAGGAGAAAAAAAAATTAACCAACTCCTCACACACACACACACACACGCACACACACATACACACACCACCCCACGCGTGTTTTGGTCCCAGCCCACGTGCTCGCGGCGCGTCCCGCATCCCTCCTCCCGCACCGCCGGTGCGTTGCAGCTTTAAGGCCCCGCCATGCCTTGCGGGGTCCCGCCTCCGCCCGCACGTCCTCCCCCGGGCTCCCCGTGGCTGCCTCTCCGGTGTGAGCGGACCGGCCGTGGGGGTGGGGAGGGAGGGAGGGAGGGAGGGAGGGAGGGAGTGGGGGGGAGTGTGTGGGGGAGGCGGGAGAAGCGGGGAGTCGGATGTCCGAGCCGCGGACGGACGGACGGACGCGTGTTTACGTCCACGCGGGGACGCGCCGGCGGGATGCGGATCGACGCAACGCGCAGGATCCGCCGCTAGTGGGGGCGACGGAGGGGAGGATTTCCACCGCGGGGAGGCAGAAACTGAAGACACACACACTTCCATCTCACACACACACACTTCCATCTCACACACACACACTTCCATCTCACGCACACACGGAGAGCTGCGTCCAGCCGAGGTATGTTTGTTTTCTTCTCTTTCCAATCAGGCCTCAGAGCTGCACGTCCACGCAGGCTTT
>CAAKHD010013011.1:0-10922 GCA_901007705.1 Fistularia tabacaria | reverse complement strand
CCACTTTGGTGCACAACACTTTAATGCTTTGGTGCAGGTGTCTAGTTCAAAAATATGTTCAATGGGGCATAAAACTATGCAATATGTGTCTAAATGACTGAAATCCAGCCAGTATTTCAAAAGTTTTATTTATGTTTGTCAAAAAGTGTTGATCTCGGCGAGTTCGAGCGTTTTGGACAACTTTGGTGCACAACAAATGAATTCATTGCTGCAGGTGTCTTTTTTCTGAAATATGTTAAATGGGGTATAAAACGGTGCAATATATGTCAAAATGACTTAAATCCAGCCACTATTTCAAAAGTTATAACTATTTTTTTCAAAAAGTGTTTATCTCGGCGAGTTAGAGCTTTTTGGACCACTTTGGTGCAAAACAAATGAATTCATTGCTGCAGGTGTCTTTTTTCTGAAATATGTTAAATGGGCTATAAAACTATGCAATATATGTCAAAATGACTGAAATCAAGCCAATATTTCAAAAGTTACAGCTATGTTTGTCAAAAAGTGTTTTTCTCGGCGAATTAGAGCGTTTAGACCACTTTGGTGCACAACACATAAATACTTCAGAGCAAGTGTCTTTATCTGAAATATGTTAAATGGGGTATAAAACTGTGCAATATATGTCAAAAACACTGAAATCCAGACACTATTTAAAAAGTTATAGCTATGTTTGTCAAAAAGTCTTTATCTCGGTGAGTTAGAGCGTTTCGGACCACTTTGGTGCACAACACATGAATACTTCAGAGCGGGTTTCTGGTTCTGAAATATGTTAAATGGGGTATAAAACTATGCAATATATGTCAAAATGACTGAAATCCAGCCACTATTTCAAAAGTTACAGCTATGTTTGTCAAAAAGTGTTTTTCTCGGCGAATTAGAGCGTTTAGACCACTTTGGTGCACAACACATAAATACTTCAGAGCAAGTGTCTTTATCTGAAATATGTTAAATGGGGTATAAAACTGTGCAATATATGTCAAAAACACTGAAATCCAGACACTATTTAAAAAGTTATAGCTATGTTTGTCAAAAAGTCTTTATCTCGGTGAGTTAGAGCGTTTCGGACCACTTTGGTGCACAACATATGAATGCTTTGCAGTAGGTCTATGGTTCTGAAATATGCTAAAAGGGGTATAAAACTAAGCAATATATGTCAAAATGACTGAAATCCAGCCAGTATTTCAAAAGTTTTATTTATGTTTGTCAAAAAGTGTTGATCTCGGCAAGTTAGAGCATTTTGGACAACTTTGGTGCACAACAAATGAATTCATTGCTGCGGGTTTCTTGTTCTGAAATATGTTAAATTGGGTATAAAACTATGCAATATATGTCAAAATGACTGAAATCCAGCCACTATTTCATAAGTTATAGCTATGTTTTTAAAAAAGTGTTTATCTCGGAGAATTAGAGCGTTTTAGACCACTTTGGTGCACAACACATGAACACTTCAGAGCAAGTGTCTGGTTCTGAAATAAGTTAAATGGGGTATAAAACTATGCAATATATGTCAAAATGACTGAAAGACAAGCCACTATTTCAAAAGTTATAGCAATGTTTTTCAAAAATTGCTGATCTCGGCGAGTTAGAGTGTTTTGGACCACTTTGGTGCACAACACATGAATGGTTTGCTGCAGGTGTCTGGTTCTGAAATATGTTAAATGGGGTATAAAACTGTGGAATATATGTCAAAATCACTAAAATCCAGCCACTATTTCAAAAGTTATATGTATGTTTGTCAAAAAGTGTTTATCTCGGAGAGTTAGAGCGTTTTAGACAACTTTGGTGCACAACACAGGAATACTTCAGAACAGGTATCTGGTTCTGAAATATGTTAAATTGGGTATAAAACTATGCAATATATGTCAAATTGACTGAAATCAAGTCACGATTTCAAAAGTTAGAGCTATGTTTGTCAAAAAGTTTTTTTCTTGGCGAGTTAGATTGTTTTGGACCACTTTGGTGCACAACACATGAATACTTCAGAGCAGGTGTCTGGTTCTGAAATATGTTCAATGTGGTATAAAACTATGCAATATATGTCAAAATGACTGAAATCCAGCCATTATTTCAAAAGTTATAGTTTTGTTTTTTAAAAAACTGTTTATCTCGGCGAGTTATAGCATTTTAGACCACTTTGGTGCACAACACATGAATGCTTTGCAGCAGGTTTCTGGTTCTGAAATATGTTTAATGGGGTATAAATCTATGCTAGGTTTTTCAAAATCACTAAAATCCAGCAACTATTTCAAAGGTTATATCTATGTTTCGTCAAAAAATGTTTATTTCGGCGAGCGTTTTAGACATCTTAAGTTCACAAAACATGAATTCTTTGCAGCATGTGTCTGGTACTGAAATTTTTTAAATTGGGTATAAAACTATGCAACTTATGTCAAAATGATTTATATCCAGCCACTATTTTAAAATTATAGCTATGTTTTCTCAAAGTGTTTATCTCGGCGAGTTAGAGCGTTTTAGACAACTTTCGTGCACAAAAAACATGAATGCTCTGCAGCAGGTGTCTGGTTCTAAAATTTGTTAAAAGGGTTATGAAACTATGCAATATATGTCAAAATGACTGAAATACAGCCACTATTTCAAATGTTTTATCTATGTTTTGTCAAAAAGTGTTTATCTCGGCGAGTTCGAGCGTTTTAGACCGCTTTAGTGCACAAAACATGAATGTTTTGCAGCAAGTGTCTGGTTCTGAAATATGTTATATGGGTTATAAAACTCTGCAATATATGTCAAAATGACTGAAATTCAGCCATTTTTTTTTTATTTATGGCCATGTTTTTCAAAAAGTGTTTATCTCGGCGCGTTAGAGCGTTTTTGACCACTTTCTTGCACAAAAAACATGAATGCTTTACAGCAGGTGTCTGGTTCTGAAATATGTTAAATGGGGTATAAAACTTTTCAAAATGTGTAAAAATAACTGAAAACCAGCCACTCTTTCAGAAGTTATAGCTATGTTTGTCAAAACGTGTTTATCTTGGTGAGTTTGATCGTTGAGTTCCACTTTGGTGCACATGAATGCTTAACAGCAGGCTTCTGGTTCGGAAATATGTTAAATGAGGTATAAAACTATGCACTCTATGTCAAAATGACTGAAATCCCGCCAATATTTCAAAGGTTATATCTATGTTTCGTCAAAAAGTGTTTATTTCGGCGAGTTAGAGCATTTTAGACGTCTTAAGTGCACAGAACATGAATTCTTTGCAGCAGGTGTCTGGTTCTGAAATATGTTAAATGGGGTATTAAACTATGCAATATCTGTCAAAATGACTGAAATCAGGCCACTTTTTCAAAAGTTATAGCTATGTTTGTCAAAAAGTGTTTATCTTGGCGAGTTAGAGCGTTTTGGACCACTTTGGTGCAGAAAACATGAATGCTTTGCAGCAGGTTTCTGGTTCGGAAATATGTTTAATGGGTTATTAAACTATGCAATATATGTCAAAGGGAAGGACATCCAGCTACTACTTCAAAAGTTATCGCTATGTTTGTCAAAAAAGTGTTTATCTCAGCGAGTTAGAGCGTTTTAGACGACTTTGGTGCACAACACATGAATGCTTTGCAGCAGGTGTCTGGTTCTGCAATATGTTCAATGGGGTATAAAACTATTTAATATATCTCAAAATGATTGAAATCCAGCCATTAATTAAAAGTTATAGCTAGGTTGATCAAAAAGGGTTTTATCTCGGCGAGTTAGAGTGTTTTGGACCACTTTGGTGCACAACACATGAATGCTTTGCAGCAGGTGTCTGGTTCTGAAATATGTTAAATGGGGTATAAAACTATGCAATATATGTCAAAATGACTGAAATCCAGCCACTATTTCAAAAGTTATAGCTCTGTTTGTCAAAAAAAATTTTTTACTGCAAGTTAGAGCGTTTTGGACCACTTTCGTGCACAGCACATGAATGTTTTGCAGCAGGTGTCTGGTTCTAAAATATGTTAAATGTGGTGAGGTTCTTTGCAATATTTGTTGAAATGACTGAAATCAAGCAGCAACTTCAACAATTATAGCTATTTTTGTCAAAAGGCGAATTATAGCATTTTGGAAATGTTTGGTTCACAACAGATGAATGCTTTGTCGCGAGTTTCTTGTTCTTAAGTATGTTAAATTGGGTGTAATTCTATTAATGTCAAAATGACTGAAATCCAGCTGCAACTTCAATAGTTATAGCTATGTTTGCCAAAAACTGTTTATCTCGGGGAGTTAGAGCATTTTGGACCACTTTGTTGCACAATATAAGACTTTCTCGTAGCAGGTATCTGGTTCTGAAACATGTTTAATGGGCTTGAATTATTTGCAATATATTTCAAAAACAAAAACAAAAGTTACAGATATGTTTGTCAAAAACTGTTTGTCACTGCGAGTTACAGATTTTTTGACCGCTTTGTTTTATTGCACACAAATGCTTCGTGGCAGGTCTCTGGTTGGTAAAAATGTTAAACGGGATGTAATTTTTTTGCAAAATATGTCAAAATGATGATAATCCAGCTGCATCTTCAAAAGTTTTAGCTATGTTTGGAATTAACTGTTTATCTCGGCGTGCTCAAGTGTTTTGGACCACTTTGTTGCACAACACAAGTATAATTAGTCGCAGGTTTCTGGTTCTGAAGTTTGTTAAATGGGTTGTAATACTATGAAATGTATGTGAAACTGACTGAAATACAGCTGTAACTTCAAAAGTTATAGCTATGTTTATCAAAAAGTTTTCATCTCGGCGAGTGAGTACGTTTTGGGCAACTATGGTGCACAATCCATGAATGTTTGGTAGCAGGTGTCTGGTTCTGATTTTTTTTTAAATGGGGTGTAATTCAATGCAATACATGTAAAAATGATTGAAATCCAGCTGCAACATTGCTGCATTGCTGCTGCAACAACTGAATTTAACCCATGGGGGATCAATAAAGTGTTATCTTATCTTATCTTATCTTATCTAACATCGAAAGTTATAGATATGTTTGTGAAAAACTTTTAAAACCGGCGAGTTAGAGCGCTTTTGACCACTTTGGTGCACAACACACAAATGCTTTGTGGAAGGTGCAATATATGTCAAAATGATAATAATCCAGCTGCAACTTCAAAAGTTAGAGCTATGTTTGTCAAAAACTGTTTTTTTGGCGCGTTAGAGTGTTTTGGACCACTTATTTTCACAACACAAGAATTCTTTGTAGTAGATGTCTGGTTCTGAAATATGTTTAATGGGGTTTAATTCTCTGCAATATTTTTCAAATGACTGAAATACAGCTGCAACGTCAACAGTTATAGCTATGTTTGTAAAAAACTTTTTGTCTCGGCGAGTGAGAGCGTTTTGGACCACTTTGGTGCACGATACAGGAATGCTTAGTAGTAGGTGTCTTGTTCTGAAATATGTTAAATGGCGTGTATTTCAATGCAATATATGTCAAAATGACTGAAATCCAGCTGGAACTTCAAAAGTGATCACTATGTTTGTCAAAAACTTTCAATCTCGGCGAGTTAGAATGATTTGAAACACTTCAGTGCACGACACACGAATGCTTAGGAGCAGGTGTCTGGTTCTGAAATTTCTTAAATGGGGTGAAATTCTTTGCAATATATGTATAATTGCCTGAAATCCAGCTGCAACTTCAAAAGTTGTAGTCATGTTTTCCAAAAACAGTATACATTGGCGAGTTAGTGCGTTTTGTACTACTTTGGTGCAAAACACAAGAATGTTTTTTAACAGGTTTCTGGTTCTGAAATATGTTAAATGCAGTTTAGTTCTTTGCAATATTGGTCAAAACTGTGATACTTCAAAAGTAATAGCTATTTTTGTCAAAAACTGTTTATCTCGGCAAGTTAAACGTTAGAGCGTTTTGGACCACTTTGGTGCACAACAAATAAATGCTTTGTAGCAGGTGTCTGGTTCTGAAATTTGTTAAAGGGGCTGTAATTGTCTACAATATTTGTCAAGATAACTGAAATCAAGCTGCAACTTCAAAAGTTATAGCTTTGTTTGTCAAAAACTGTTTTTCTCGGCGAGTTGGAGCCTTTTGGACTACTTTGGCGCACAATTCATGAATGCTTGGTCGCAGGTGTCTTGTTCTGAAATAAGTTAAATGGGGTGTAATTCTATGCAATACATGTCAAAATGACTGAAATCCAGCCCTTACATCAACAGTTATAGCTATGGTTGACATCAAGTTTTTTTCTCGGTGAGTTAGAGCGTTTTGGACCACTTTGGTGCACAACACACGAATGCTTTGGAGCAGGAATCTGGTTCTGAATTTTTTTTTATGTAATGGGGTGTACTTCTATGCAATGTATGTCCAAATAACTGAAATCCAGCTGCAACTTCACAAGTCATTGCTATTTTTGTCAATTAGGTCTCTGTCTCGGCAAGCCATGGCGTTTTAGACCACTTTGGTGAACTACACATGATTGCTTAAGAGCTGGTGTCTTGTGCTGAAACAAGTTAAATTGGGTGTGATTTCATGGGATATGTCCAAATGACTGAATACCAGCTTCAAAGTCACAAGTTCTAGCTATTTTTGTCAAAAACTGTTCATCTCGGCTAGTTACAGCATTTCAGAGCACTTTGATGAACTACAAATGATCACTTACGAATTGGTGTCTGGTGCTGAAAGCAGTTCAATAGCGAGCATTTTTTTTAAATCTATGTCCAAATGACTGAAAACCAGCCTCAACTTCACAAGTGATGACCTGATCTGAATCAGAGTGGTGTTTTGTTATTGGACTTCTGTGCTCGTTACGGATTTTCCACAACAAACACCATGTTCAGGCATAAAGGTGTCCATATGTGCTACTGTTCTTTGATCGACCTTGTGGTTGGACACTCGGGTGAAGAGAGGGGCGGAGCTGTCAACTGATCCCCACTTGGTGGTGAGTTGGCTCCGATGGTGGGGGAGGATGCCGGTCAGACCTGGTAGACCCAAGCGCAATGTGAGGGTCTGCTGGGAAAGTCTGGCAGAGTCCCCTGTCAGAGAAAGCTTCAACACCCACCTCCGGCAGAGCCACAACCACGTCCCAAGGGAGGCAGGGGATATTGAGTCCGAATGGGCCATGTTCCGTGCTTCCATTGTCGAGGCGGCATCTCAGAGTTGCGGCCGTAAGGCAGTCGGTGCATGTCTTCCCTCGAACCCGCTGGTGGACCCCAGCGGTGAGGGATGCTGTCAAGCTGAAGAAGGAGTCCTATCGGGCCCTTTTGGCCTGCGGTACTCTGAAGGCAGCAGACAGGTACAGGCAGGCCAAGCGGCATGCGGCTACAGGGGTCGCCGAAGCAAAAACTCAGGTGTGGGAGGAGTTCAGAGAGGTAATGGAGAACAACTTCCAGTGCGCCTCGAGGAGTTTCTGGTCCACCATCCGGCGTCTCGGGGGAGGAAGCAATGCTCCGTCACCACTGTATAAAGTGGGAGCGGATTGCTGCTGACTTCAACGCAGGACGTCGTAGATCGGTGACGACCAGACGATCTGGTCCTGTTGGCTCCATCAGGCCATGATCTCCAGCTCTCGCTGGAACGGTTCGCAGCCGAAGGTGAAGCGGCCGGAATGAGGATCAGCCCCTCCAAATTAGAGACCATGGTGCTAAACCGGAAACAAATGGAGGGCCCACTCCGGGTCGGGGAAGAGGTCCTGCCCCGATCTACGTTCCTACCCTCACCTATGGTCACGAACTATGGCTAGTGACCAAAAGAACGAGATTGCGAGTACAAGCGGCCGAAATGAGTTTTCTCCGCAGGGTGGCCGGACTCTCCTTTAGAGATAGGGTAAGAAGTTCGGCCATCCGGGAAGAACTCAGAGTCGAGCCGTTGCTACTCCGCATAGAGAGGAGTCAGATGAGGTGGCTCAGGCATCTGGTCAGGATGCCTCCTGGACGCCTCCCGGGGGAGGTATTCCGGACGTGCCCATCTGGGAAGAGACCACGGGAAAGATCCAAGACAAGCTGGAGAGACTATGTCTCTCGGCTGGCCTGGGAATGCCTAGGGGTCCCCTCAGAAGAGATGGACCATGTGGCTGGGGAAAGGGAAGTCTGGGCCTCTCTGCTCCTCGCTGCCCTCGCGACCCAACCAAAGATAAAGCGTTTGAAGATGGATGGATGGATGGATGACTGAAAACCAGCTCCAACTTCACAAGTATTAGCTATTTTTGTCAAAAAGAGTTTATCTCGGCGAGTTAGAGCATTTTAGACAACTTTGATGAACAACACATGAATGCTTAAGAGCTAGTGTCTGGTGCTGATTTGTGCGAAACGGGTTGTCATTCTATGCAATATATGTCCAAATGACTGAATCCAGCTACAACTTTACAAGTTATAGCTATTTTTTTTCAAAAGTGTTTGTCTCGTCGAGTTAGAGCTTTTTAGACCACTATGATGAACTCCACATGATTGCTTAAGAGCTTGAGTGTCGTGCTGATATATGCGAAATGGGGTATGATTCTATGCGATGTATGTCCAAATAACTTAAATCAAACTGCAACTTCACAAATTATATCTGTGTTTGTCATATTTTTGGTCTTGGCGAGTTAGTGGGTTTCACACCACTTTCAATGAACAACACATGAATGCTTAAGAGCTGGTGTCTGGTGCTGAAATGAGTGAAATGGGGTGTAATTTAATTAGATATATGTTAAAAAGAATGAAATCCAGCTGCAACTTCAAGAGTAATCGCTATTTTTGTCAAAAATTGTTTATCTCGGCAAGTTAGAGCCTTTTACAACACTTTGGTGAACTGCACATGATTGATTAAAAGCTTTTGTCTGGTGCTGTTATATGCTGAAATGGGGTGACATTCAATGCAAAAATGTCCAAATGACTGAAATCCAGCCAATATTTCAAAAGTTATAGCTATTTTTGTCAAAAAGTGATTATCTTGGCGAGTTAGAGCGTTTAGGCCAATTTGGTGAACTACACATGATTGCTGATTAGCTAGTGTCTCGTGATGAAATTTGTTAAATACGTTGTGATTTTTTTGAATTTATGTTCAAATGACTGAAAACCAGCTCCTACTTCACAATTGATAGCTATATTTATAGTATAAAGTAATAAATAATTAAATAATAATAATAAATAATATAAATTCATAATAATTTAGTCTTAATCTCGCCGAGTTAGAGCTTTTTAGAACACTTTGGTGTACTACAAATGAATAAATAAGAGCTGGTTTCGGGTGTTGAAATATGCTAATTGGTGTATGATTCTATGCAATGTATGTCTATATAACTGAAATCCAGTTGTAACTTCACAAACTATAGCTAAATTTGTCAAATATTGTTTATCTTGGCGAATTAGAGCATTTCAGATCACTTTGATTAAACCTATGTCTAAATAACTGAAAACCAGATCCAACTTCTCAATTGATAGCTATATTTGGTAATACAGGGTTGATCTCACCGAGTTAGAGCGTTTTAGACCACTTTGAATGAGCAACACATGAATGCTTAACAGCTGGTGTCTGGTGCTGAAATAAGTGAAATGGGGTGTCATTCTATTAGATATATGTCAAAATGACTGAAAACCAGCTGCAACTTCACAAGTTGTAGCTATTTTTGTCAAAAAGTGTTTATCTTGGCGAGTTAGAGCGTTTTAAACCACTTTGGGGAACTATATATGATTGCATAAGAGCTGGTGTCTGGTGCTGAAATAAGTTAAATAGGGTGTGATTTAATTGAATATACGTCCAAATGACTGAAAACCAGCTCCAACTTCACGAGTTATAACTATATTTTTTTCGAAACGGGTTTTTATCTCGCTGAGTTACAGCGTTTTAGACCATTTTTGTGGATCACAAATGAAGCTTCAGAGCTGGTTTCTGGTGCTGAAATTTGATAAAGGTGCTGTGATTCTATAGAATTTATGTCAAAATAGCTGAAATGCAGCTGCAACTTCACAAATCATATTGATGTTTGTCAAAAGATGTTTGTCGCAGCGAGTTAGAGCGTTTTAGACCACTGTGGTGATCTACACATGATTGCCTAAGAGCTGTTGTCTAGTGCTGAAATATGTGAAATGGGTTCTCATTCTTTGCAATATATATCCAAATCAATGAAATCCAGCTGCAACTTCCCAAGTTATAACTATATTTTTTCAAAAAGGGTTTTCATCTCGCTGAATTACAGCATTTCAGACCATTTTGGTGGATTTCAAATGAAAGCTTGATAGCAGGTGTCTGGTGCTGAAAAATGCTAAATGGGGTATGATTCTATGCAATTTATGTCCAGATGACAAGAATCCAGCCGCAATTTCACAAGTTAGGGCTATTTTTGTCATCTGGTTGCTCTTCCTGACCACCAAGAGCCTTTTTCATCTCCTCCCTGAAAACCATACAGCACTCCTCCCCTTTCAGCTTCCGCCACTTTGTTCTCTGCTCTACCTTTATTCTCTTCATCTTCCTTGTCACCAGAGTCATCCTACAAACCACCATCCTATGCTGTCTGGCTACACTCTCACCTACCACTACTTTGCAGTCACTGATCTCTTTCAGATGACCTCGTCTATACAAGATATAGTCTATCTTCGTGCTCTTACCTCTGCTCTTATAGGTTACCCTATGTTCCTGTCTTTTCTGGAAAAAAGTATTCACAACAGCCATTTCCATCCTTTTTGCAAAGTCTACCAACATTTGTCCCTCTATGTTCCTATCCTAGATACCAAACCTGCCAAACACTTCTTCATCACCTCTATTGCCTGCACCAACATATCCATTGAAGTCTGCCCCAATTACCACTCTCTCATTTCTGTGGATATTCTGCAACAATTCATCAAACTCATTCCAGAACTTCTCCTTCTCCTCTAACTCACATCCTACCTGTGGGGAAAGCCATTAACAACATTGAGCATCACACCTTCAATTTCTAGTTTCAGGCTCATAAGTCTATCTGACATTCTTTTCACCTCCAGAACATTCCTAACAAACTCCTCCTTCAAGATAACTCCTAC
>CAAKHD010013010.1:17885-37301 GCA_901007705.1 Fistularia tabacaria | reverse complement strand
TGAGCTGCTTCAAGGCTACACAGTCCTTACACATATGTGAAGTACTGACACATACATGTAGTCCACACACATATGTGAAGTACTGACACATACATGTAGTCCACACACATATGTGAAGTACTGACACATACATGTAGTCCACACACATATGTGAAGTACTGACACATACATGTAGTCCTTACACATATGTGAAGTACTGACACATACATGTAGTCCACACACATATGTGAAGTACTGACACATACATGTAGACCACACACATGTAGTCCTTACACATATGTGAAGTACTGACACATACATGTAGTCCTTACACATATGTGAAGTACTGACAAATACATGTAGTCCACACACATATGTGAAGTACTGACACATAGATGTAGTCCACACATATATGTGAAGTACTGACACATACATGTAGTCCTTACACATATGTGAAGTACTGACACATACATGTAGTCCACACACATATGTGAAGTACTGACACATACATGTAGTCCTTACACATATGTGAAGTACTGACACATACATGTAGTCCACACACATATGTGAAGTACTGACACATACATGTAGTCCACACACATATGTGAAGTACTGACACATACATGTAGTCCTTACACATATGTGAAGTACTGACACATACATGTAGTCCACACACATATGTGAAGTACTGACACATATGTGTAGTCCTTACACGTATGTGAAGTACTGACACATACATGTAGTCCACACACACATACGTGAAGTACTGACACATACATGTAGTCCACACGAATATGTGAAGTACTGACACATACATGTAGTCCACACACACATATGTGAAGTACTGACACATACATATGGTCCACACACATATGTGAATTACTGACACATACATGTAGTCCATTCACATATGTGAATTACTGACACATACATGTAGTCCATTCACATATGTGAATTACTGACACATACATTTAGTCCTTTCACATATGTGAAGTAGTAATAGATGCATGTGGATCTTACATATATGTGAATTACTGACAGATACATGTAGTCCTTACACATATATGAAGTACTGACACATACATATAGTCTGTACACATATGTGAAGTACTGACACATGTGAAGTACTGACAGATATGTGAAGTATTGACACATATATGTAGTCCTTACACATATATGAAGTACTGACACATACATATAGTCTGTACACATATGTGAAGTACTGACACATGTGAAGTACTGACAGATATGTGAAGTATTGACACATATATGTAGTCCTTATACATATGTGAAGTACTAACAGATACACGTAGTCTTTACAGATATTTGTAGTACTTACAGATATTTGTAGTACATATAGAAACATGTAGTCCTTGATATGTTGTTCTTACAGATATGTGTAGTCCTTACAGATATTAGTAGTCCTTACAGATATAAGTAGTCCTTAGAGATATAAGTAATTCTTACAGATATGTGTAGTCCGTACAGATATTAGTAGTCCTTACAGATATAAGTAGTCCTTAGACATATAAGTAGTCCTTAGAGATATAAGTAATTCTTACAGATATTAGTAGTCCTCACAGATATTAATAGTCCTTCGAGATATGTGTTGTCCTCACATATATTAGTAGTCCTTACAGATATTAGTAGTCCTTACATATATTAGTTGTCCTTACATATATTAGTTGTCCTTACAGATATTGGTAGTTCTTAGATATGTTTGTAGTCCTTGCATATATTAGTTGTCCTTACAGATATTAGTAGTCCTTACAGATATTGGTAGTCCTTGCATATATTAGTTGTCCTTACAGATATTAGTAGTCCTTACAGATATTGGTAGTCCTTGCATATATTAGTTGTCCTTACAGATATTAGTAGTCCTTGCATACATTAGTAGTCCTTGCATATATTAGTTGTCCTTACATATGTTTGTAGTCCTTACATATGTTTGTAGTCCTTGCATATATTAGTAGTCCTTCCATATTCTAGTAGTTCTTAGAGATATGTGTAGTCTTACAGATATTAGTTGTCCTTACAGATATTAGTAGTCCTTGCATATATTAGTAGTCCTTGCATATACTAGTAGTTCTTGCATATACTAGTAGTCCTTGCATGTACTAGTAGTACTTCCAGATGTGGGCAGTCTTTACAGGTGTGTGTGTGCGTTGTGTTTCTCTTAAATGTAGGTTTGTTGCAGTTGTCGTTGTGATGCTGGCGGTGTTGTGGTCACAGAGAGAAGGTGGAAATGGACTCCCTGTATGTGGGTCATTGTCACGTTTGAGAGCCCAGCCAGCTCACCCAGCACAGGTAATGTTTGGGTTTCCTTCCCTGAGGAGAGGAGATTTAACCATCAACCAGCCGCTGGTGGTCCTGAACCCTGTGGCCCCGGCGCTCCTCGGCCCCCTCAGAGGAACGTTGTCCTCTCTGGTCTGTCTGGGAGCCGGAGATGCTGTTACCCGATGAATAGACAAACACAACATTTAGCTGTGGAAGCTAGGAGGTCAGAGAGCCGAAGCCGGACGGCAGCGGTTGAAAGCAGATCACGGCGGGCGAGGAGGCGGCAGGGTGGCAGCGTGCCCGCTCGCTGTAAGCTAAGCCCGCTGCTCAGCGGAGCTTGTAGCACCGGTGCCCAGATTGATGGGAACGTTGACCCGGCGGACACGGAGGCTGCTCTCGGCCCGAGACGGCGTCTCCTCTAGCAAAAACCAATTAGGTGTCCGTCCGGTCACACCGGGGACGAGCGGCTCGTCTCAGGGAACATTTCAACGGGCTCTCGGTCCTGAAAGCTCACCGCGGTCCTCGAGGGAACCACAATCACAGGTTCTGCTGCAATGTCTAACTGGAATAGATATTGGCTTTTAATGTGTTATCTTCTCATCTTCTGATGGACTGGAAGACGATGTGGTGTCCTGAGGGTACCTAACCACTTCCTCCCGTCGCTCCCTTATCCATTGACCAGCGCGGCCAAGCTAATGTGTTCGGGAGGCGTTTAAACATCGACTCTGCGCCGGGGGAAACATTTCATCATGTGGTAAAACACAAACAGAATCACTCTTCAACAACCAACCACTTAGCAGTACATATAACTGGGGTAGTACCGGTCACTAGAGGACATGTGTCTCCTGTCCATAGTACTGGAGTACGGTCTGTCCTGGTTACTCTCCTGCTCCACTGACGCTCCTCACCATCAGGCCAAAGCCAGAGTTACTTCTTAAGGAGGTGGATCTGTCTCTCTACCCTGGGTTTCTCCTCACCTTCACGGTGGAGGAGAGATCCTCCTCTCCTCCACCTGCCAAGACGTCCCGGTGACTTCAGCAGATGTTGCTGCGGTGTAATTGCTGTGCTTGTTCTTTGTTACTCAGATTCCATATCCAGGCCTCTGGATGCTGGACTCCTCCTCAGAGAAGATGTCTGGTTCAGGTGCGAGGCCTCACCCGTGAAGCCAGGTGATGTCGGCCGCAACCAGTAGCATCACAAAGGAGGCTTCCATCGAATCCATCCGTTGAATCGATTGATCCCTTGTCATGGGGTACTGCTGGTGTGTGTCTCCACACAGCACAGCTGCTGCTTCTCCTCCAGATGTCCTGCAGACTCAGAGTGACCAAGATTCTGATAGGACATCTGTAGGACGTGCAGGAGACTGTCAGGGCATCCCGCATTGATGCTGATCCGTTCTGTGACTGGCCGGCCGAGACTCTCGCTATTGATTGATCTGTGCAGGAGGCTTCCGTCTTGGACGGGCTTAAGCTCCAGCTGTGTTCGGTCCGGCTCTTTCCCGGAGTCAAAGTCTGATCGCTCACTGGAATGGAACACTGACTTCAGGGGGCACGGTTTATTCTAAAGTCCTGAAGCTCCAGGACCTTCTGCTGACTTGTCCTGCTCTACGCCGATAAGTTGTTGTTGTTTCCACCAAGAACACAACAGAACTTCCACTGCCAGAGACGGTCAGTGGCAGAAGATGAAGTGACAGAGCTGCGTTTGTCTGCTTCATCGGATTTGTTCGCGGAGCTCACCAGAAGGTCTCCTCATGTAGTCTTGCTAAAGTGAACATGCAAGCCAAGATGGAGCCCCACTTCCCGTGATCTAGTTGCCCCCCCACCCCCGTCCGCTGGTCGCCGAATCAAGCGGGGGGGGTGGGGGGGTGGGGGGGGACAAACTGGAACTATTAAACAGTTAGAGGCGCTAACTCCCCATGCCCCTGGCGCTGCTATCGCTGTAAGCTAACACCAGGCAATCACTTATCGGCGGCGCTGACAGACGCCGGCGGTGTCCGAGGCCGTAAGCGGAGACGAGCCGTCGCCAAGCTCACCGTTCCCGTGTGCGAGCGAGGAAAGGGGGTCCCCGAGCTGCCGGAGCTCGGGGACCCCCGAACCCACTCGCCCATGAAAGGGACCTTTGCCGCACTCCTCTTCCAAACTTCACGTCACTGCTCCGTGACCTCCTCGACCACCCCGCCACGGCCAACAACCGTCTCTTTTCTGACTCCAAATCACGGGACCTGAGTCAGACAGACAGACAGGCAGGCAGAGCCCTGCGACCTCCTCTTCTTCTGCGCCTGGCTGATAAATCCATGAAGCTCCTCTCCTGAATAGGCTGCACAGAGACGCTTCCGGGTGACATGAAAGGGAGCGATATCCTGCTATATTTAGGTGAATGGGTGTATCAATAATGCATCCAGCTCTCCCGGCTCCGGCCGGCTGATTGGCAGGGGCCGGTTTGGTTCGCTCCTCGGCTCCGCCGGATTCTGCAGACCGTCTGAGGGGAAGGCGTACCTAGTAGGACATGGATAGTTGAGGCTGGTTGTGCAGTTGGAGGAGTCCCATTCTAATTTGAGGAAGCAGACGAGCCCTGGGGCCGTGAAAGCACCTACGTGCGAAGTGATTCCTCCTTTGTGTGCCTTATGTTCTGGATTTTTGGGGGTCTTTTCCGACACGCTATTAACTCCACTGTGTCGCATTGTTCCTTCAAAGCACTGAGGATGTTATTTTCGGTGCTCCTCCCCCCAACCCCTCCCCCAGCACCCTCCGGTGTAAGGTGGCCCTCTGTCTGAGGTCCTGGTAACCATAGCAGTCCTTGGAAAGTGAAATGTGATGCACCAGCCCTTTGGGCTGTGTTTCTGAATCACAACTCCATAATGAGCTGGCAGAGCTCAGGCGCCATCAAAGATGCAGCAACCCCAGTATCTGTTTCAGCTGGCCGAGCACAAAAGAGCAGTGTCACCTCTGCAGGTGAGCAGAGGCCACCGCTTCTGGTGGACTTCTTCCCACCACGCTGTAAACACCTGAACGTGCTCCTCAGCCCAGGACGGTCAATGCCGGAGGGGCTCCGACATACCAGTGCATGACAAAAGAACGGCAACGCTAACAAGCATGACCTTGGGGTTCCTCAGGGTTCTCCTGCTTCCTCCCACAGTCCAAAAACACGCAGGAAGTTCTTTGGAGATCCTACGCTGTCCAGACGTGTGGATGAGAGGGTGAGCGAATGGTTGTATGTCCTGATAGGCGCCTCTGTGATCACCTGGTCCAAGGTGAGCCCCACCTTTCGTCCAGTGACAGCACCCCGCAACCCTGAGTGCAGGACGGATGGTTTTGATGAACGAATGATCCCATTTCCTGTTTGTTGAATGGCCACGCATGGACCACACAGTGGAGTAGATCAGAGTAGAGATGGCTGTAGAAGGTCAGGCCTTCTATCACACACAAAGATGACCTGATCTGACAGTGACGCCTCGAGACGACACGAGATCAACAAGCTTTTTTTTTCAATTGTCCTTGTTTGTCTCTCCAGAAGAGTCTTCTGACCCGTCTGCCCGCCCCCAGCAGCGACGCCCCACCTCCGCCCCGAGCCCCTTCCACCCTGAGGGCCACCATGGGGCCCCGGCCTCTTCACCTGGCTGCAGTGCTCCTTCTCGCGCTCCTGTCCCGCCCTTGCGCCTCCTTCGGCCCCCAGGTTGCAGAGCGAGCGTCCGGCCCCGAGCAGCCTCAGCCCACGGGCAACAGCACGGGCTCCGGCAAGCGGGCGTGCACTGGCACCGTGGTGTGCAGGCCGGGCATCCTGCTGCCGGTGTGGCTGCCGCTCAACCCTCCGGCCGGGGAGCAGGCGGGGAGGGCCGTCATCTACTTCCTCTGTCTCATGTACATGTTCCTGGGTGTGTCCATCATCGCCGACCGCTTCATGGCATCCATAGAAGTCATAACATCTCAGGTATTATGCAATTCCACGATCATGGTGTGTTATCGAATGAACAAGGCCAACAGGCAGGACCTGCTGCTAGAGATCAGTCAGTCGGGAGCTCAGTTCGATCGCAGGACCTCGATGCAACAACTGCACGACATCAGAGAAGCAGCGCTCCCGGTGGACTTTGTGTCAAACCTCTGTGGTTGCAGGTGAAAGAGGTGACCATCACCAAACCCGACGGAGAGACGACGGTCACCACGGTGCGCATCTGGAACGAGACGGTGTCCAACCTCACGCTCATGGCCCTGGGCTCTTCGGCACCCGAGATCCTGCTGTCAGTCATTGAGGTACGACTCTTGCTTGTTTTCCTTTTTAGATTTGTCAAATAGCCGAGATGTATCTGGACCGCGAACCAGTCCAGTCTGAGAAGAAGGAGGCTTTTAAACCTGGACGGATTGTTTGGTTTCTCCGTTGGGTCTCAGACTCAGCCCTCGTTCTTTCCGTCTGCTCGATGTTTCACGTCGCCAGGTGTGCGGGCACAACTTTGATGCGGGCGAGCTGGGCCCGGGCACCATCGTGGGCAGCGCCGCCTTCAACATGTTTGTGATCATCGGGCTGTGTGTCTGGGTGATCCCTGACGGAGAGTCTCGCAAGATCAAACACCTTCGCGTTTTTTTTATCACGGCTTTCTGGAGTATTTTTGCCTACATCTGGCTCTACCTCATCCTGGCCGTCATTTCCCCCGGCATCGTGGAGGTGAGTTCCTGCTCGCGCCGTTTGTCCGGCGGGATTAGCGACAAATCACGGGCGTGAATCCTTCCGCTCTCCCGTCCCCTCAGGTGTGGGAGGCCGTGGTGACGTTACTGTACTTCCCTGTGTGCGTGATCTTGGCTTGGGTCGCTGACCGCCGCCTCCTCTTCTACAAGTACATGCACAAGCGCTACCGTGCCGACAAAAGACACGGCATCGTGGTGGAAATGGAGGGCGACCTGGCGCCCAAAGGTATCGACGTGATCATCGACGGAAAGATATCAGACGGCGAGAGTTGTACTGCAAACCCCTCCAGCGTGACAGTGTCTGTGCAGACCGGCCACGAGCTGGACCAGAGCAAAGACGAGGTATGTCCAGGGCAGAATCTGTGGGGAGGAAGGGAAGGAACAGAAAGGGAAGGGAAGTATACAAAATGTTTACATGTCCTCCATTGATGAATTTGCAATGGAAGGGGGGAAGTATCTGGTTTCCTGAAGTTCATCTCAGTCAGTCAGTCAGTCAGCAGGGGGTGAAGTGGCAGGAGTCCAGACACCATGGGTGGGGGTTGGGGTGGTGGAGGGTGGAGGGCGAGGTGGAGTTGCAAATGTTTTTCATGACAAAGAACAACAAATGCCATGCATCTCACCAAAGTTTTGACCCAAATAAACCCAAATGTTCTTGTCATGGCGAAACCCTCCATCTCCCCACCCTGTCGGGGCTCCATGTGGACCTCTGCCTCTGAGGGAACCCACTCCCCCTCAGCTGGAGGAGTCGGTACGACTGTGCTGAGAGGCGGTCCTCTCTTGCAGAGCACCTCCTCATATCATAGAAAGATTCCCCTAAGTGCCACCGTGTGCGACAGGTGGTCCGCATACTGAAGGACCTGAAGGAGAAGCACCCTGACAAAGACCTGGACCAGCTGATTGAGATGGCCAACTACTCTGCCCTGGTTCACCAGAAGAAGAGCCGTGCCTTCTACCGTGTCCAGGCCACGCGCATGATGATCGGCGCCGGCAACATCTTACAGAAGTACGCGGCGGAGCACAGTCGCCGCTCGGGGTCGACGGGTCAGGACGGCGACAAAGCCGTATGCTCGCACATTTGTTTTGAAAGTGCTCAGTACCAGTGCACGGAGAACTGCGGCACGCTGAGCCTCTGGGTGGTACTGGACGGGGGAACCGGCCAGAACACCTTCTACGTGGACTACTGCACAGAGAACGGCTCGGCCAACGCCGGGGCGGACTATGAGTTCACAGAGGAAACACTGGTCTTCAAGCCGGGAGAGACTCGGAAAGAAATCAAGGTGAGCAAAAGCAAAGAAGCTAAGGTTGGAATTAAGTGACACATGTGATTGATCCTTGATCCGTTGATAACGATCAGGCCTGGGGTGACACTGAACAGGTGGAGTGAACTGTGTCCTGCCTTCTCCAGGTCAACATCTTGGATGACGACATCTTCGAAGAGGACGAGCATTTCTTCGTGCGTCTTCAGAATCTGAGGCTAGAGGAGGGCGACAGTGACGGGGTGGGAACTCCTCCAAAGGGGAGACTAGTGGAGCCTCAAGTCGCCACTATCACCATCTTGGATGACGACCACGCCGGCATCTTTACCTTCGGTCAGAAGGTGCTGAGGGTCAGCGAGAGCACGGGGACGCTGGTGGTGACGGTGGTGAGGAACTCGGGCTCCAGGGGCACCGTGTCCGTACCGTACCACACCGAGGACGGCAGTGCCAAGGCCGGCTTGGACTACGAGGAGACCAAAGGTGAACTGGAATTCACCAATGAGCAGACCAGGTGAGGCTCGGTCCAATCTGAGGTGGACGGCTTTCATCTGCATTCATGGGGCTCCATGTAGGAGATACTTTGGAGCGGCCATATTAGACAAAATAATATGCGAAAGAGGACTTTATTGATCCCCAGAAAATGAGACATGAGTTGATATCAAGTCCAACATCATCGTCATCCTCATGTCACCATCCAATCATAGTTAAGTCAGATATTTGTCCATCCACTCCAGTGATCAGAGCAGATGTGTTCCATAAGTTATGCTCTGTTCCTGGTTGTGTCCGAGTTTACGCCCTGAACTCCTCTGTGAGACAGCCTCAAATCCCTTGCGGCTCCCTGTTAGGATTCGTTTTGCCCCGATTGTGCGTCATTTACGCGGTTTCAGTGGACTGAATGCGTCGTGAAAGGGCCTCGCACAGCCGACCACACATCGTTTTGACAACCCAGGGTGACACGTTCACCCCTTTCAGATCGACGAGGACCAATTAGACGGAGTTACCTGAAGACCTGACACCCAGAGACGGTAGCATCGCTGATCGGCAGCAGGGACATACTGTAAACCGGCAGATCCTTTTCCCATTAAACTTTCAGGCTTCATAATCTGGGTTTACACATCCGCTAATTGTACATTTAGTGAAAGACAGTTATGTAACGCAGTCACTCAATAGAAGCTGCACAGTCAAGGAAACGCCACGGGCGCGGTTAGCCTCGCTAGCCTTAGCATGTTCCCGTGTTTGTTGGTGATGTTGGTGACGATGCAGTGTTTATTGTTTTTACCTGGATGCTACGATCAGGTACCCCAAGGGTTCGGTCTTTCATCTCCACATTTTATCCACCAAACGGTATCTCATTGTGCGGCGAGCCATTTTGTCCGGTTATGTCTTGGCACACCCGAGCACGATAGCACAATATGGCCGTCAATTATTTAAAACTCTGCCCCGATCAATTATTCAGGTGGCCTCATCTGCGATGTGATTTAGATGCAGAGCGAATGTAAATGCCCCATGGATGCTCGCGCTACGCCGGCTTCCTTACGAATGACATCCCGTCTGATTACCCATGAATGATCTGGGTCAAAGTATGACTTGTGACAGATTTGTTGTGTGTGTGTGTGTGTGTGTGTGTGTGTGTGTGTGTGTGTGTGTGTGTGTGTGTGTTTTCGCACATCTCCAGTCAGACCTTACAGGTGCGCATAATCAACGTGGAGGAGTACGAAAAGCAGGAAAACTTCTTCATCGTGCTGGAGGAGCCCAAATGGCTGAAGCGAGGCCTCTCCGGTAGGTGCAGCCGCAGTGCTCATGTTGTCATGCATGCGGTAACCGTGCAGTTCCAGGCGACGGTGGAGCAAAGAAGACTTTGCTCTCTCATTTACACGGACATGAATAGTATGTCAAAGTCAGGGTATCCAAGATCAGGTATCAAAACAGTAGCGACAGCAGCTTCTGGAGCTCCTACGTCACAGTCAGTAACCGAAGAAAACACCCCGCCGTGGCCGCTCCCCTGCAGCGTGCCATCTGGATCCCCCGGTCACCAGGGCCTACTTTGTGAACCCGATGGTCACGGGCCACTTTGATGAGATGTTCTGTTTCCTGGTTACCATTTACCCAGTCAGCGTCTTGTCTGTCTTACAGCTTTGCTGCTAAACCAGGGTAAGGCCGGCCGGGGTTTGGGTTGGAAGGTGCCTCGTGCAGCGTCTCAGATGCACGGTTTTGTCCTGGAGCGCACGTTGATTCGGCCTGATGTCTCCCCGGGCACAGAGTGAATGTGACGTTAGCGTAGCTGGGCTCCAGCAGATCGGGACCCTCCGCTTGTGTCCGGCTCGCTGCACTGATGTGACCTAAATGTTGCACGGGGCGCCTTTGACAGAAAGCGTGTGTTCTGCGTGGGGTTCTGGACCGGTTGACGTGCCTGCTTGGGCTTCTGAGCTTCTGAGTGTGTGCCTGGCGTGTCAATGCCACGCGGTCGTGCGTTTGGATGCAATAAAATGCCTGACGCCTGACAGGAAACCCCACCCCCGAGGAGGAGGAGGCCCGCAGGATCTCTGAGATGGGCAAACCCATCCTGGGCGAGCACAGCAGCATGGAGGTGGTCATAGAGGAGTCCTGCGAGTTCAAGGTGCGTGACCACCCGCCCACGCAAACGCTTTCTGCTGAGATCAGCACATGTCAAGAAAAATCTTTCACGTTGCTAGACGTGCACATTTTCATGGTTGGTACATTCTGAGGAGAAAGTTGCGTCGGCGTTGTTCGCTAGCTGCTGGACGATTGTAGCTCTGTGTTTAACTCCCGTGTTGAAGCACGTGTTCTCGTTTTAACCTTTCGGTGCCTCCCACATGTCAGACTCAGAACGGAGTTCTGGACCAGGTACTGTCTCACCTGTGTGTCTTGAAACATCTCTCATCTTCGTTCCTCGCTGGTCTCTCAGCTCTCTCTCTCTCCTGGAAGCTCAGAGCTTCCCTTTGCCTTCACACTGAGACAAAGCATGTGTGTGTTTGTGTGTGTGAGACGTTTGCCTCATTCAAGTCTTGTTGTGAAGTAGTGACGTAGTGACGTCGTGACGTCGTGGACCTCCAGGGCAGGTTTGGGCCCAGCGTGTGTCATTTAAATCCAGGAGATATTGGAGAACTTCAGGGGGCTTCAAGGGACGGAGAGGGAGGAACCTCTGTGGTTTCCAGGTCCTCCTGGACTCTGATTGGGTTTTTATTCTATTCACCAGAGCACTGTGGACAAACTCCTGAAGGACACCAACCTGGCGGTGCTGGTGGGCTCGCAGTCGTGGAAAGAGCAGTTCATCGGGGCGGTGACCGTCAGCGCAGGTCAGCCGCCTCCTTCAAATCTCAAGGACGTCGAACCTTTCAGTGGTGGTCAGAAGATATGGTGGGGTTCTCCGTTTAACATGCTAACGCTACATGGAGCATCGCGATTCCACCCTCTTACCCTGAGCTCCAAATATCGCCGTGGATCTGACCGTCAGACAGAAATATACGATTTTTAAGAAGCGTATTGTGTAAATCAGGGGTTAGGATCTACCGCTCGATCGCAAAGGCCACGCGAGTCGATGGCGGAGCCCTGCCTTTCAAAATCAACTCCGCCGTGCGACGTCAAACAACAATTCAACCGCGAGCCACAGAAAACAACAAAGAACAGGTCGTGTGGGTAGATCAGCTATTTCATCCATCCCCGCGGCGTCATTGACTCGCTTGATTGACACGCAGTCCAGCCAATCCCAGATCTCAATGCAGATACCGTCCCACCATGACTGACGGACGTTCGGAAGTGTGTGTGAGGCCGCGCTCCCCGTCAGTGGACCGAGTCCATCCAGTGCAACACGTCATCAGAGCAAGGCAACGGCCAGAAATGGACAGAATTCTATTGTGCCGTACATGTTCATGCTGCGATGCACGGGAAACTACACTTATTTGAAACATTAACTATACTCGGTTTCTGTGTGTGTCACACAAATATCCTTTTTTTTTGCCGGTCGATCATTTTGACTCGGTCATTTTAAGAGGAGCTCAAAGGCCAAAAAGGTGTGAATAATGTAGGTCTGATTGTGTGTGTGTACAGAGACTCTACTTGCAGGTGCGTAGAAAATACACGCTTACATGGCAGAAACCCTTCCGTTGTGGACCGGCTCTCCGGCGAGCCAATGCAATGGTTTGCGCCTCCTTCCGGCCAGAGTAACGGACGACGGGTGCTTGGTTGTGACGGAGGAGTCGTTTCGTTCAGGGTGACTTGGACGTGACGGCGTGGAGGATGACCCGCCTCTCTTTGTTTCTGCCCAGGTGATGGAGACGAGGAGGGGCAGCGGCTGCCCAACTGCTGCGACTATTTCATGCACGTTTTCTGCATTTTCTGGAAGATTCTGTTCGCCTGCGTCCCCCCGACGGAGTACTGGAACGGCTGGGCGTGCTTCATCGTGTCCATCACCGTCATCGGCTTCCTGACGGCCCTCATCGGAGACCTGGCGTCCCATTTCGGCTGCACGGTGGGCCTGAGGGACACGGTCACCGCCGTGGTGTTCGTGGCCCTGGGCACGTCGCTTCCCGGTGAGTCCGCCGGAACTTCGCGAAAGCTCTTCGTTTGTCGGCCGCACGTCTCAAGGCCCTGGTTTTCCTCTTCTCTCGCCGCAGACACCTTTGCTAGTAAAGTGGCCGCCACTCAGGACCAGTACGCCGACGCGTCGGTGGGGAACGTGACCGGGAGCAACGCCGTTAACGTGTTCCTGGGCATCGGCGTGGCCTGGTCCATCGCCGCCATTTACTGGGAGGTGAAAGGTAAAGTGTTCCGCGTGGACCCCGGCTCGCTGGCCTTCTCCGTCACCCTCTTCACCATCTTTGCGTTCTTCACCATGGGACTGCTGATGCTGCGCCGGAGACCGTCCATAGGCGGTGAGCTCGGGGGCCCGCGCATCCCCAAGATCCTCACCGCGCTGGTTCTCTTTGGACTCTGGTTCCTCTACATCCTCTTCTCCAGCTTGGAGGCCTACTGCCATATACAAGGCTTCTGAGAGCGCAGGTTCGCACGCCGAGCTCAGCCACGACAGCGAAAGACCGCTCACGACTTGACAACCGCTGCCATGCTTCCTTAAAATGTCTGAGGAGATGATTGTAAAAGAACCGATCAATGAAGCGGATTAAAGTCCTTTTCTCCACGGCGCCGTATCGGCTTGACTCGCCTCGGAGTGGCTTCCTCGGTTCTCCGTTGTGCCTCGATCGCCCGGTTCCAGGCCGGCTCTTCCGTCTGTATCGTCTCTTCGAGGGGGTTCCAGGGGAAAGCGCCAGTTCTCGGGTGACGCCGGCCGCTGATCGGTCGGAGGGAGGACTCGCACCGGTCGCTGTTCGCTCCAAGTGAACGAGCTGCTCACATCGTCGTTTTATTACTCGCTGAATTCTCTCAATAGAACGAGAAAAGTCAAGAAGACACATTTGTCTTGTGGTCGGAGGGACAACCCGGAGCTCCGTCACCTTCGGCCCCTGGAGCTGCGACAGGAGGTCCAGGGATAAGTGGGTCACCTGCACGCCACAGGTGGCGCTTCTCCTCGCCGCCCGCCGGAGCGCCGGCCCCTCCGGGGAAATTTCAACAATCTTCTCAGGAGGTTCTGGACCAGACTAACGGCACGAGACATTCCTGACGGGAACGGCCAGCGCTGACCTGGAGCTCTCCACGCCGGACCTTCCACTTCACCGACGAGGCTGTCGCGACCAAAACATCACCACAAGATACTTTATTGATGTGTCGAAGGTAGACGTGACATCCATGATGTGTTATCGCTTGTTCTCGTCTTTTCTCCACTCGATGAATAAAAGCACGCAAACATCTCGAAGCAGATGTGTCGATTGTCATCGTGAACCCGTGTCGATCCACGCCGGGCCGATGAGAACACCTGCCTCGCTGAGGGGCCACGAAAAGTGGTATGAGCCGGGGAGGTCGGCTTATCCGGAACCGTCGGTCTCGGGTGGACGCTCCCTTGCCGTCTTGATGCCCGCGGGTTCGTCCCCGCTGGTCCTCGCGCGCTCCATGAACCGGTCGGGTGCGGTCGTTGAGAGAGCATCCGCTCGGCACGGCGTCCGAGGAGCCGTCCCCCGCTGTGCAGGGTTCCAGCGGAGGCCGTTCTTCTTGAATATCAGGACACCTCGGAGTGTATCATGGCAAACGCCGCCGCCACTTGTCAGCGTCAAAAAGAGAAGCTGTGTTCAAATTGCCATGAATTATTTAGACATTGTTTGTTGTGGGTGGACAGAGTGGATCCAACACATGATTAGGTCTGCTTCACCAGGTAATCGCTGGACGCACACTATTGTTTTTGGTCTCTGCAGGGTTCTAATTCGTCCTCGTCTCCACGGCAGCCTTCTGGGCGGCTGTTTGTCTGAACCCATTCAAATCGACCTCACCTATCGACACCGCGGCTATTAATCAATGCAACTGCGACTGACAGGAAACACCTGAGGAAAGAAGCGGCGCCTCGGCAAAGGAAGGCGCCGGTGCTCTGGCATGGAGTGTGACCCTACCGAGGCCATGCTTCACGGGTCTTGCCTGTGCATTTTTAGAAGTGTAATTGAATTTGACGTATTTGTAATTCGGTGGGAACGAGCTGTTTACGCACGAGGTTGCCTCGTAGCCCGCTGCGCCTTCTCAGAATTACACTGACCCGTTGACTTTGTCCCCGTGTGATCCATCACCCGGGTCGGCCCCCGGGGAGCCCGCGTGTTGCTCGCTACGTATCGGCAATATCAAGATCGCGAGAAACCACGGGGGACACAAAGTCTGCGCTGAGAGCCGGGCAAAGAGCCCCGGCCGCGGAGTCGGAACCTCAGCTTGCGGATTCCGAAGTTTCTCGGAAATGAAACATCGAGATTTCTAAGCACGCACCGAGAGTTCACCCCGGACACACCATCCCAGGAGCGGCTCCAATTATGTCATGATTAGCCGTGGTCATTGCTTTCCCCGGGGCCCCGGTGAGCTGCACCCAAGGATCTCGCTGCGTCACTGAAACAAATACGCTCCCGCTCACCCGGAGCTCAGCGGCTGCAACGAGTCCGATTTCACCGGTAGCAATGTGAGTAAACACAGAGTTAGCCGGAATCAACACCGATGGAACCGTAGCTTCTTATTTTACATTCAAAAGCACAAACAGTCCCATGACGGATGTGTCCTGCAGATACAGCGAAAACGGAGGGGGGGGGGTCTCGATTGGAGATGTCCGAGTTGTACGTGAATGCAGCAGCGCTCCCCGCTGCAAACGCGTGTCGTGGGCGATGAAACATGAATTCTCCCGCATGGAAAAGATGTCTGGGAGCACAAACAGCACAAACTCTGCCTATTACGCACATTTATGTTTCATCACAACACTGTATGGCCTCTGTATAAGACGTGTTTAAGGACACAAAATGTGTATGATCATAGTATTTGTCCCCGCAGCTTAATAAAAACGTCTGGATGAGACTGAGGACAAAGACACGCCTCCGGGAAGCTGCCGTGTGTGTGGGGTTTTTTTTTGCAGCGTGGAAAACCCAAAGCACGGTGCACCGTATTCACCCATCAGTCCCGGGATGTTTGATATTCCAGCGGGCCGTGAAGGCAGCAGCGGCCGCTCCACACACCGGGGACAGGACAACATGGCTGCGGCTGCGGGCCGATACTACGGAGAAGGCGGCAGAGCGACGAAAAGACAGAAAACGGAGGAGGGAGGAATGACAACGGTTGGCCTTCTGTCTTGCCTCGCTGGTCGGGTGTTCGTTGAGCCGGAGGCTGCGCGCTTTTTGCTTTTGCGAGGGACAAGTTTAGCCCGACAAAGAGGCGCCTCATCCTCAGCCATGCTAGGCTAGCTAGGACGGGGCTAGCATCCCGACGCCGAGCCGCCGAGCGCCGATGGCGGCGGACGGTCCGGTAGCTTTCCCGGTACCCGAGCCGCGTGTCGAACCGTGGCTTTAAAACCGCTTTAGCTAAAATAAAGTCCGAAATTTTAAGGGTACGAGCCGAGTCGGTAGATGAATGGTGAGAAGTCCATCACACGTCTTGGGGTAACATCTGCTGCCAGTCCTTCATCTGAACGCTTGGTTTCCCTTTGTCTTCTAGAGAAACACCTCGTATTTATTGTTTGTTTATCGAAGCGTCATCCTGTGTGTGTCATTTTTAGGAGAGCTATGATGACCCTCATAAACCGTTACCCTCCCAGGTGGTGCACATCAGGGGCCTGATCGACGGGATCATGGAGGCTGACCTAGTGGAGGCCCTGCAGGAGTTCGGAGCCATCAGGTACCAACCTCCTCAAGGTCCCTCCCTCACATGCGAGAACATATCATATCACACCCGGGTCTTTAACTCGCTGCAGGCATCTTGACCGATGCACAAATGTGCCACGGTGATGGCGAGATGTCAGCACTGCATCTCAAAAAGCTGCAAGCAGCTGCACTAAAGAGCAGATCGTTTCCTGGCTAGCTGGACGACTCCCAGCGTGCTCCGTCTGCAGGGTATTCTGGAAGGCCTCGCCATGCCCGCCATACTGAACTAGTCTGCAGAATGTGTGCGGAAAGACACGTTAGAAATGAGGGAGTCATTCTGCAGCGGCGTTCACCCCACTCCTCTGACCCCGGACTCTGGGAAGGAGGTGCTAGAAGAGGTGATGGTGACACACCTGTGTGCTGCCAAGCTTCGCCATTCCTGGTACCAAAGCGTTGCATTCCCAAATTTCCCCTATTCGGATGAATTAAGTGTTATCTTACAGTCCGGCGCCAATTAACACAAGCATTTGTACGAATGAGTCGACGGGTTTCAGAAGACCACCGAAAGGTCTCTGTGAAAATACTGGAATCATGCGGTCAGAGGTTATCACACTTGAAGGCGGCAAACACCCAGTCTCTTGCGCCACAATCTGCTGTGGGCAGCGCACTTTCCAACGGATGCTTTCTATATTTGCATTTGTTATCTGAGCTCATCACCGACGATGTGATATCCTAAAAGCCACGTGGTGAGGAAATAGTCCTCGCATCTGAGAACGTATCACGTTTAGCATGACTGCTACGACTGGAAACGTGGTAAACAGGCTAGTTGTTGGCACAAGTTCCGCTAATATACACATTTCGCACGACGCATGTTGCGATATGCGACTGGACCAACTCTGAGCGTACCGTGTTTTCTCGTAACCCAGTTACGTGGTCATGATGCCCAAGAAGCGTCAGGCCCTGGTGGAGTACGAGGACATGAACGGCTCCTGCAACGCCGTCACGTACGCCGCTGAGAACCAGGTCTACATCGCAGGCCACCCCGCCTTCATCAACTACTCCACTAGCCAGAAGATCTCCCGGCCCGGGGACTCGGACGACACCCGCAGCGTCAACAACGTGCTGCTGCTCACCATCATCAACCCCATCTATCCCATCACCACGGTAACGTGTCCGGGGGGGGGTCAGAATAGTTTGGGTTTCAGCACATCTGATCTGCGTGTGGAACAGCGGACGTTCCGACACTCGTCAGATGCGCTGTCGTTCGCTAACCCGTCGCCGTTTGCCTTCGCAGGACGTGCTCTACACCATCTGCAACAACTGCGGCCCGGTACAGAGGATCGTCATCTTCCGAAAGAACGGCGTTCAGGCCATGGTTGAATATCCTTCGCAAACATTCAGCCGCTCCAGGCCCGTTGGGGCCGCGGCCGCTCGGGGACGGCCTTCGGAAGTCTGTGTGGTGTCCTTAACCGCTCGCTCCCACGTTTGACTCGGTTCAAAGCGCCCAGCGGGCCAAAGCCTCCCTGAACGGGGCGGACATCTATTCCGGTTGCTGCACTCTGAAGATTGAATACGCCAAGGTACGCGCGGGGCCGTGAGTCGCTTAACGTAGCCGCTGGATCGAAAGCTCTGACCGTCGGCTCTTTGTTTCTGACTGCCGTCTTACAGCCGGCTCGCCTTAACGTCTTCAAGAACGACCAGGACACGTGGGACTACACGAACCCAAACCTGAGTGGCCAAGGTAACACGCAGTTCCCGACCCTTCCTTCCCCCTTTTTCTTCCTTTTTTCCTCTCATGCCAGCGTATGGGATGTTAGGGTCCTCTGCTCTGGGGGTATTGCCTTCGATCACAGACGAGCGGTTGCTTCCACAGTTCGCCACGATGGTCGACTTAGTGTTCCAAGGCAGTATTCCCGTGATGCCGTCACAGTCTTTCATGCATTTTCTCGCCACACAGCAGGCACAAAGTTAGGGCATGAGGAGAAACCTCGATGGCAGCCGACCTTAACGACGGCCTAATGCATGTGAGCAGCTCGTGCACCTCTTCCACCGTAGAGTACGCAGGAAACACTGTTCTTCACGTAGGTCCACGCTCCCCGTAGAGCATGCCACCGCCGCACAGCCTCACGTCCCCGCCACTCTTGGTGCAGTGAACACATATTGGAGATTTTGTCAGAAATCCAACCAAACGCTACGGCAGGGCTTGTTTTGACGGACCACCAGATGGTTCCATGAAATGAACCCCGAGATCCGCTCGGCTCTGGGCTTGGCTCCGCCCCCGCCTCCACGCGGGGGGGTCGGACGTTAGGACGCCGTAGTTTCAGCGAGACGGACGGCCGACGGCGGCTCGCGGCGCGGTCTGAGATCGTGTCCTAAAACAAGAACTTCTTCTGCGCTGAGCAGAAATTAAATTCTCCGCAAACACACGGGAATCCTGTATTTCATGGAACCTTTCAAAGTGAGTCACGCCATGCAAACCGTTAGCAGACCTTCATTCAAGTAGATGTTCTAACATCAACACGTTCGGAGACGCGTCTTTGTCCGAGCATCGGAGAGGCGAAGGGCTAAGGGTTACGTGCCATGGGATTCAATGACCGATGCATTGATTCAGTCGGAGCCCATCGAACCTGCTCGGGTGGCCTCGTGGAAAGAAACCTTACCCGGTGTTGTTTGAGCCCCCGCGGGCCCGTTCAAGCCCGGGCGATCCGATCACAAGTGGACCGCTCTGATTGCACGCCTGGTGTGAGAATGCCTTTCTTTCCACGCTGGTCTTGAGTGTCCGCTTGTGATCATTTCTTTCCTCTCCACGTGCGGAGCAGCAAGCGGTGAGGCCTGGAGCCAGGGGGCGGAACCGGTCCGACCCGATCAGCCAAGTGTCTCGGCGTCACATCATAAAGGGGGGGGGGGGGGGCAGGCGATTTCAATGGGGGTCGTCGAGACCCCCCTTTTGGCCCCACGCAAACCCACGGGATTCCCTTTTTTTTTTTTTTTTTGAAATGGGGG